>JABTTQ020002406.1:0-50000 GCA_016081115.2 Rehmannia glutinosa | reverse complement strand
TATCTATCTTTTCACATATATATAACATATATAGCCGCACATAATTACAGGGTAACTGCCGGACAAGACAATCTACGTCGTCTCCGTCCAAACACAAGGTGAGCGAAAGAAATACACCACGAATGCATTGGACTGAGATAGCTCTGCAGGATATTGAACTGGTAGAGCGCATACTGGATATAGGCACGATCAAGACAAAGTTTCAGCATGCCAGGCCGCGAGAGGCTGATCTCTCTTGTAAACTTTTTGTTTAATTGGTATGAAGTTTTAGCAACTTTTTTTCGCCTTTTCAGCTACTGCGTGTAAAGGCTTATGTTTGTTGGAGAATCAGATTCAGTTGTTGTGCGCATCGTGCTACAACACCTCCCCTCCTACAGCAGGGAAAAAATGTAAATGGAACTAAATCAATGAGTAGAAACTAAGGAAGGTATCAATGCTGAGGATGATATTCTAGTCTCTCTGGAATAATATACAAAGTTACAAACCCTATGAGAGGCAGAGTGTTTAGGGATAATTACAAAAACTACCCCTACAATTAGCTTAATTACAAAAAAAAAAGCAGTTATCTCTTGATATTTGTCTTTATTTACAAATTGCGCCTTCAGGTGGGTATTTGTTAGGTAAATGCCAACATCGCTGGAGTGTTTATAACATCTTAAAGGGGTATTTGTAGAGTTTTTTGTAATTAGGTAAGTTTTGTAATTATCCCAAAAGTTTGTGACGTAATGAAAAGTACAACAAAATGGAGAGTGCGGTAGTTCGAGAAAAGATACTCACTTCACTAGATCCGGAAGAATTTTTTGTATGTTCTGGAGATGGACAAAGCACTGTCTGCAGCATTCAAGTCTACCAGCAAAAAAACATAAACGTATCAGAATCTAATGCAGCTTAGATCCATTTGGATAAATAATTACACCGCATAAGATGGATTCACACAAGCATTACTACCTCTCCTCTGCATGGAGATCAACCCCAACAGTTCGACGTGCTGAAACTGTTGAACGAACTACAGTACCAAAAACAGCTACCAGCTTCAGAAGCATCTCCAAAGAAACACTGGCATGCCTATACATGAAAAACACAAATAATTTTCTACCAAAAACATTATTAAACAAACAAAAGCATCCTCTTGATTCACCAGACAACATAAATTGACCAAGAAACGGAGCTTTGCCCTTCTCATAGAGTTACAAATTTTAAAAACTGCAATGCTTTTTCGTTTTTTTCTTGGCATTTACTTGCTAATAGAAAATGTTTTCATAAAGTTAGTTACCTTTCTGCTTTGCTTTCCAATAAACCTAAAAGCACAGGAAGCAAGCAAGAAAACAGGTCCAATGTAATAATCTCCATCCTTTCAATGAGAACACCAACTACATCTGCCTGTACCTGCACCAGCACCAGTGGAATAATCCTAAGAAAATCTTGAACTGCGAAAAAAGGGTACAATTTTCTGCACTAAAGCAAGAATACCCACAGAATGGTCAGGCAATTTCCTCACAGCATTTATGGCACCTTTAACATCATTCCTTTCCCAAAAATGCCGCACCACCTGCACCAGAGTAATTGTAATTTCCATTGTCTAAATAATAATAATAATAATAATAACAATAATAATAATAATAAAAGGAGAAGAACCTATGGCAACCATTGTATTCCAGATGGACATAAAAGTCAACCAATTAAAACACAATGCATAAGTAAAACTAATCCGGTAGCTTGAGCGATATGCTCTATATACAATAAGAACAATTAACACGAAAAAATCATGGCTTTAGCCTTTGAAAGACTTACAAACAACAAGCAATTATTTTTCGTGAGGAGTTAGTCTTTAATTACCTGTAACTTTGTCAGCCGGGACCTAAATGTACTCAATAGCGAATCATGACTCTGCATTAGATTCTCAATGACATTATTTTCGTCCGAGGTTGACTGCTCCCTCGTAACAATTTGCTGGTCGTCATTCTGCTGCAGCACAGGCAAAGTTGACTGCTCCCTTGTAACAGTTTCCTGGTCGTCGTTCTGCTGCAGCACAGGCAAAGTTGACTGCTCCCTTGTAACAGTTTTCTGGTCGTCCTGCCGCAGCACAGCCAAAGTTGACTGCTCCCTTGTGACAATTTTCCGGCCGTCCAGCTGCAGCACAGCCAAATTATTGAATTAATATTTGATTAAAAAGGATAAAGTAAGAAAATGCGATCAGGAGCGTACAGCAATACCTATAAGACACATTTGTTTACATAATAGTCAATTATACAACAAAACAATGTGGTCATAGATGCATAAGAATCTCACTTAGATACTATAGAAGAGTCAGCATTTCCATCTGAAAGAATCAAAGAACCATCTATTTTCGATTTCGATTATTTCTCTAATTAACTGAACTCCAAAAAGTCTTTATTTAAAGATTTGGCTGCACACCTATTCCACTCAGATTGCTCGAGGACTGTCTCTAAAAAAACAACAAAAATTCAAAGGCCCTCATTTGTACTTTTAGATTCTTATTCCCCAAGAAATTACTTCTCATTTTCATTTAAATTCGATATCCAAGCCAACTTTTAAGAATAAGCGATGTTACTCAAAATCTTGCTCATCATAATAATCCAATTTAGAGAATTCCTAGAAAAATAGATACCAGATTCAAGTCCTTATACACGAATGAAATGCCAGAAAAGCTTCCAAAAAAAAGCAGTAAAGTTAGCCTTATTGAATTACTGAGGCCTAATGCCCCTAAAAGAGGAATAAACTGACAAAAGCTACCATGCCGGACAAGCTAATATAATATATTAAACAAGAAAACCATGCAAATTGATAGTCTCATTCAAAGACAAGAAGTAATGCCATCATTTTCCGCGTACCCAAGACTTAAATATGGAACTCGTGATCCAGCATGAGCAGAAATCAACTAAAAAATTCCACTCATGTTACGCGAGATCAATACAAAAAGAGGATAGTTTTTTACCTGAGATAGGGGGGTTTCCACAGGCCCAGCAGACACACCAAATGTCATATCGGGCATGTGAATTTCATCCACATCAAGCTTTTCCTTTTTTTCAAACCTCTCAACCAAGCTGCGCGTCCTTCCACGCACAACTGCCACTGCCAGAATCAAAGAAAAGAGTAAGTACAGGTTATGCATTTCTCATTTTTTACTAGATAATAATGTTAAACAGCAACCTCCATTGACGACTTTGACAGGATTCGCCCCTTTACTTGAATTCAGAGTTGGATCGCCTGGAATAATCGAAATGAAATCAACTTTGGGTCTTAAAATCACAAAAATAGGTCTCAACAATTTTACACAACACATGAAATTATGAAAAGTAAGTGCTGGGGATTAACAGCACCATAGTCATAGAAAGAAAATTAGCATCCAGACTACACATCCTGATACTCAAAACAGAAAAAAGAAGACAAATTTTATAATTTAGGATAATCAATAATAATAAATTGGTGAAAAGCTTGCCGAGAAGCAAATAATCTCAACTGTCAGCAGAAAACCATGCGAGACAACAACGCGTCAAATTTTAAGAGTTCAAAAGAACAAGAACTAACACAACGATGTTCAGAGTTCTGGTTTCATTCTTCCCAAGTACATATAATTTTACACTCAGCGCAGACAATTTCTACGTGGAATTAAAATTTATCACGGCATTGAGAATCTTAAATACAATCAAACCATATTTCACAGTCGTAGATAATTATTTGCCATTCCGCACTCCCACAGGCCACAACCTTTGAGTTTTTTACGAAGGTAAGTAACCTGATTTATGGCGGGTTCTCTCTTCGTAATTAAAGGAGCATATAAGGACTCACTGTAAAGTTTCTGGTAAAAGCCAGATATACATAAAAGAACTATAAACGCACAGCTTTATGTGTTGTACTCATAACAGCAAAAGGAAACACAGTCAATAGCTTTAGCTTTAGAGAGAGAAAATTAACAACAAACTGTACTTGATGATGTTGGCGGTGATGAAGTTCTATCGAACTTTTCAGCAACAATCTTCATATTTGATTGTTTCATCTCAGAGGACTCCTTAGCATTTTCATCAGCAACAAGCCTATTGCGGATGCTTGTATCCTTTTTACTGCCCAGAGAACTTTTCACATTGTCATAAGGTACAGATTCAAGGGACACCGACATTCTTTCCATATCAAACCGACCGCTTGACAGCCTCCGTGTATGAGGCGGTCTCACAGACATGCCACTGCTGGTCTTAGCTGAGGAAATGGACTCCCTTCTAGACCCAACTGAATCTTTTCCATCAGGACCATCACGGGGTACTATACTAGGCGTAACGAGAGATCTATTAACAGCTGGCGGATTAGGTTTTACAGGCAAGCTTGCAGCAGGACCACGCTTCTGAATTCCAACCGCACTGATTTCCTTGGAATCAGATGGATGTTTTACAACCTTAGGAACATCAACAGGGTCAACTGTCTTTGAAGTGACAGAACTTACACCTGCAGCTTCACAAGGGTAAAATAATGACTTTACTGATATGAGGTTAAAGATGGTCCTAAGAGTTAACCAGAAAAAAGGAAACGTCACAATAAAACTTACGGTCGACATATATAGTTTTTATTTCCTTAGAATCACTATCTGGCGTAGTAGACCGCACATTTGACTTTGACTTAACATGGCTTTCCTCTTTCTCCGAAAGACTTCCCTGACTGTCGCATTTCTGCTCGGAGTGGGTATGTTGCTCTGGTGCCAATCTTGTGCCATATGGCTCTACAAGCTAAAACAGAAACGGCACTTAAGTATAGCTAGGAAATGAAGGAATAATATTTTAAGGATGAAATCCAACACAAGATTGAAGACAACTTGAGAAAGAACGGAATAATACCGAAACATCCGCAACCCAAACTGCAACTGAGTTTTCATAGTATGCACCACCCAAAAGTTTACCATCGTGGATGCAAAGATCACCAAGCGTTGACCATCCCATATCAACTGAATCATGGCAAATTACAGGCTCCCATGAGTAAACCTGCAGTTGAAGAGAGAGAGACCATCTCAACAAATATTTTCCCACAAAACAACCGAAAAAGTTCCGAACACTGACCTTTAAACTATCATCTAATCCGGCAAAAAGGGTTCTTCCATCAGGATGGAAGGTGAGCGATCTTACTCCTGTAGCCTGAGGGAAACAAACAAATTGACTTGGATTAAAACAACTAATTGAGAACTTCAATCAGACAGAAATAAACTATATGATGACAGAAACACATCACACAAAAGGGAAAGAAGGAAGATGAGATATTCATGCATAATTAAACCATTTAATTGAATTCGGTTTTGATTTCTTTCCAAATACTTATGTTCAAATTCCTTTTTTCGCCAATTTTTGGATACTTAGTGCTGAAGAGTGAATGAGAAAACAACACAAAATTAATATCAAAAGGGAAATGGAAACTTTTATTGCTCCTGTAACACGCAATAGTGGTAGAAATTATAGATATCATATATTCTTCTGAGACAGTCAACAGATAAAAGAACCTTCAAGTATACGCAAGTAATAACCTAGAACTTTGGAGGACTATCCCAAGACAGATCTGAAGTGATAAATTTATTGTTGATGGCAAAAATGTTAACTTTGCAAACATCCATTTCTTGATGAGTTCAACTGCACATGCAATCGACAAATTATTACATGTCGAGTGCTTCAATGCTGTAATCTTGATGATGGACAGTTCAAGAAGCATAGACAAACGGATCACGTGGAGCTTGTCCAAAAAATAATAGCCGAAAGTGGGGGCGCTAAGCTGTAAAACCTAGTAAAAGAGGCTAATTGTTGCACTTCAGTCACAAATTCTTTTTCTGTATGGATATCCGTAAAGTTAGTTGCGTTCTGGCCCAGTTCATAGTAAAGCAAAAGTGGTCGTCATCTTGAAAGAACTGATTCAACTTTATCAATCCTTGATTTGAGAGAACCTAGCTTGCAGGCAGTCTTACCTGAGTGTGAAAAATACTAAATTTAAATGGATAAGTTTAAGTACCTCCCGTCTGGCAGATCCAATCATCTCAAACGTCTCCAGATCCCAAAATTTCACGGTCTTGTCTGCTGAGCCTGGAATATAAATTATATATTACTACAGTTAGAAAACCATGAAGCATAGAGTAAATCAATGAGAGTTAAAGTAACTCCACTCGCATACTCACCCGTTGCTAAAAGAAACTCCAGCGGATGAAATTCTATGGAGCGAACATGTCCTTCATGGAACTTGAAATCATGCAAAAGCTTTCCAGCTGTCAAATCCCACACCTGTACAACATAAAATTGACTTCATGACCAAGCAAGATAAAAAAAATCTAATTGGTACATTACATTTTTCCAGAAATCCTTGCAGCATTACCTTTACGACATTATCAAATCCACCAGAGACTACCCAGCGGCCATCAGGAGTGAATCTTATTGTACTTATCCCTCGTGTATGACCCTTATATGTGTGGATACACCCTTTCTTTCTAATATCCCATATCTTTAAATTAGTGTCCATGGAACCAGATGCAAAAAACTCGCCAAATGGGTGGAATTCAACAGCAGTGCAATAAGATCTGTGTCCAGTAAGAGTGCGGACCACTACAATTCAAGAGCATTAACTGAATCAGGAATAGTGACCTATCGATGAATTATAAAGGATGAAATTGATCAACCGAATGACATAGCCTATAGACAGAAATCAAACTAGAAACCAATTTTATGTTTAACATACAGGACTTGAATGTCTTAGATATAAAAAGAATACTGAATGAAATAAAAGTAACTAGTTCAGCTTTCTGGTTAAAAAGCAAACAATCAATGAAAATAGAGACTTACTTTTTGTTTCTTCCAAATCCCACAACTTTATGGCCCCAGAAGAAGATCCAGCTACCACTAAAACCTCCGCTGAATCAAAAGCTGCAGACTCAACTGGACTTGTGTGACCACACAGGCTCTGCAATCACCAGAAGGTCAACATTCTTGAGTTGTATAATGTAATACAAACTAAAGAAAGCATGATTCTGTACGCGGTAATTTCCCAAAATGAAAGAGCACAAGCTTTAAAGACATGCATCGCAGCAGTTTACAAATTCTAATATACCATAACTACTCCGGTACTCCCAGTAACCATTGTAGTTAGATACAAAGAGAAGCACATATATTGATTCACCAGTGTCTGAATGACTCCATGCATTAATTCAAATATCTATTCAAAATTGCCAATGTAGCAGACTGCTGCAATTATACAGAGAGGAGGATGTCACTCTGGCCGCATGCATCAAGTCCTGACTCAAACTCTATTTCAACAGAAAAATACGCGCATGCACTTGACTAAAAGGCGTTTTCCACTAAAATCACTCGTGGAGTAAAATAGACAGCACATCCGTCTTTTTCAGAAAGGACATCAGACACAAATCAAATAAATAGACAATCCAATAACATGAGTTCAAGAGTACTCTACGTGTTCAAATGACACAAATAATACAAGTAATGCCAGAAGTGATTTTGACTTCAAGTGTGTGTGTGTGTGTGTGTGTGAGAGAGAGAGAGAGAGAGAGAGAGAGAGAGTGCAAAGAGCAATAATCACAATAAAGAACAGAGAAGAATGTGAATAAAATGAAAAAAGTAAAAATCGGAAGCAAATAATGACTTAGACTCATGCATAGACTTTACAAAACATGCAAACTCACAAAATTCTGAATTTAGCCATCTGGAACAACTTGTGCAATTACTGCCAAGTTTTTCTGTTTGAAACGATTAAGTGAATTCACAAAACAAGTGTCTCTCTTTTGAAAAAGTGACATTTGGATTAACATTACAGCATTCCCTTGTACTGCTTGGAGTTTGGGAAGCCGCTGACCGACATGATATTAATAAAAAGAAGGGTGAACTGAATAGGCTAGCCATGCATTAACCAATGAAACCCGCATTTTCTCTCAATAGCACGATAGTGCATTTACTTGAATATATACACGGAACAACGCATTTATCGTCACAAACTTAATAGGAAAAGAAACCAATCTCCGGTTGGTCGAACGAACGTAGATCATTCCAATTCATTACGCAAAGTGGCATGAAACACGTGGTTCAGGTCCAAAGCAATGTGCACAAATAAAGGCCAAATGACATTCTTAACTAACCGTTAAAGACGTGGGCTTGCCAACAGACCAAAGATTCACTTTCTGATCATCTCCACCTGTAATAAACAGTCTGCAATTCTTTTTGCCGAAGCTCAAACAATTTACATTCCCCGCATGTGCCACAAATTCCTCTACATTACATTCAGTCAAGAATGGACAATTTACCACAGAAAAGGTACAATTGCAAGTTATTTCATAAGCATCTCAAAAGTAAGAGTAAGGAATAATCATCAGTTTGGCTCCAGCCGATCCAAACCAATGAAATAAACTTTAAAAAAATGGACAAAATTATAAGATTTCCAAATCTTGCTAGTCAGCAAACTTAAAGCACACCACATCTGAGAACTACAAAATTTATTGAAAATTTTAAAAAAATAGTTTTGCTTACTTAAACTCCGAGAAAGCAAGAAAGGTAACAGAATGTCATTCCAATTTAACACCACTCTAAAAATTCAGTATGATTCCAATCTCAACAAAGATATAGACACAAAAAAAATCAAATAACAATCTTTCTTGATCAATTTCTCAATTCTTCCAACTATATAGTTCACTTAACACCAAGCAAACAAAGCAACTTATCAAGAAAATTAATGCCGAATCACCTTAGATCACTCAAATCCAAATTGAAACCCTAAAATACATTCCATCACCGAGCATTCCAACTCACCGACATGCACATTCACATTTCACACACATACAAAAAGAAGTACATACATACAGATTATTTTAAAAAAAATTAAGAGGATACGCAGCTTATATCCACGTTTTGCCATTTTCTTCAAACCACCGCCGGAAATCCGAGGACCAAAATCACGCCGTCGTCGGAGCCCACCAAGAACCGAATCCCAGAGCTCAGATATAAACAAATACAGAGTATTACTACACAGATACAAATAAGTGTATCTACAGTCGAGAAAATCTAGCAAGGAAAGATAAGAATAGATTTCTCGAACGGTAACCGGAAAAAGGAAAAGAAACGAAAAAGGAAAAAAAAAAGGGCGGCGCTATTATTAAGACTTTTGGAATTTGATGAAGACACCCACCTTATAAGTTATCCACCCCCACTTTTTCAAATATGACCCAATTGATTGAGTTCACCCCCTTTTTTCCAATTTTACCTTTAGTCTTATTTTCCCCAAAATACACCCTCCAACCTCTCACCTCCCCCACTTTCTCAATTTGAAACAAAAATACACCCACCCTCTCAAGAGACTATTCTATTCGACTTCAGAATGGTTAGAGAAATCCAAACATACCTGGAGAAGAAGGATGGTGCACCACCATCCACAACCGGCCGAGACGAGACACCTGACTCGGCTCCAAGAAAATAAAAATAAGGTATTGTTATAACTCAACTTTTCCTTAAAATAACTTGCATTTTTGTAGTTTGAGTGTGATATGTAGTTGTATGGGCATGGGTTTGAGATGGGTATAGTTATGGCGCCATTTGGACCAAAATTTGAAATATGGAACTTTGAAGAAGACGAAATGGCACGGTCGATGAAGCCCTGCAGGTGGCACGATCGATTGATTGCGATCGTGCCACTTAGGCACGATGGCTTAGTCATCGATCGTGCCACCATCGTGCCACTTAGGCACGATGTCTTATTCATCGATCGTGCCACCATCGTGCCACTTAGACACGATGTCTTATTCATCGATCGTGCCACCATCGCGCTGCGCTGGCACGCACGATGGCTTATTCATCGATCGTGCCACCATCGTGCGCTTGATGGCACAACGGCTTTACTCTTGCACGGTCGATGAATAAGCCATCGTGCCATAGTAGCTGCCAATTTTTTAGAGTTCTCTATGTGATTTCTATAGTGGTTGATTGCTAATTTTGATTTTTTACTATTTTTCACAGTGGGCTTGGAAGAGGTCGAACTTTATGGCAATAAAGCCTAAGATCAATTTGTATAGCGGGTTGTCGATTCTTGACGACTTAGAACTCGAGTTGCATGATTGCGGGGATTTTGTGTATGAAGAGTTTCGAAAGTCCTGTTTTGGTTTTTGTATTGCGGATGGACAACCGTGCGGTTAGTTGTAATGCCGCCCTTCATGCCGTTATTGTGCGAAGGAGGATGTTAAGAAAGGTGCAAGGGACGAATTTTGGTTTCGGATTGGAAACCGTTTGATTCGATTCTCAAATATGAGTACATCTTATAATTTACATTTAGTACAAACATACATCTTATAATTTAACTATTTTTATTGTTCTTCTTAGATATGGGCGTATTTGCGAGGCCATACCCAATCTGGGGATTCATGTGGGGTTCCACCTCGGACATTGCTATTCCACGCCGCACACGCCGGAAGTTTCCGAAGTCCTCCGTGAATCTGCATGGCTTTCTTGACTTGTCGGTACAAAATGTAATTTGCATTTTTCAAATTTTAACTTATGGTAATAATTAAGTAATTACCGATTTTGATCTTGCAATTTTGTAGATTGATACGCACCGGACGCTTGACCTGCGAGGGACAATGAGCTTCCTTATTTATCGCATGTCAATCTCCCGCTCCGATCCGGTGTTGTTTATGTTCATCGGGGTAACCCGATCGGAAGAAAAAGCCCACAAAGCGTCCGACGCACCACACACATGAGTCGACTTCATTGATGGATGATGATGATAGCCTTGAGATGGGTGATTATGATCGTCCGACCCCGAGGGCGTTGTTCCGGATGTTCCTCCACACACCTGTTCTCCCGGATGTTCCTCCACACACCTCTCTCTGTTCCGGATGTTCCTCCACACACCTCCACACCCTCTCTAGCCCGATCGAGCGCTATTAGAAGAATTGGTGCGGCAATAGGTGGAGGCCATTGTTGCCGACTTTGGTTGAGCGTGCCATTGAGGCCTTGGTCCCGCGTTTAGTACGGCGGGAGGTCGAGCGTTGTTCGGTTTTGGTTCGGATCGATGCAAGAGGAGGTTCCTGCAGCGCGCGGCGGAGGTTCCACCTTCGTGCGGCGCAGATCGTGCGCCAGATTTAGTCCAGGAAGACGATTCATGCGCTGTGGTACCGCCTATCGTGCGGAAGGAGGTCGAGTGGTACTGATTGATCCCGCCATTCAGGCCAGATCTGGTATCTGCTCAGTGCGCATTTATTTGTTTTTCCCGTTAAACATTTAGAATAGAATATCTTTTGAATTATGTTATTTAATGAAGTTTCCTTCATTGTGCGGCAGATTCTATTCCCCCACGGCGGTGGATGAGCGACATTCCCCCCGGGTGGGCCACCGGACTCTTCTTCTCCACCGCCGGTGCCGCAGGGCTTCGTTGGATCTGTCCCCTCTGGATGTACGGACACCGGTTGGTATTGGTGCATCGGCCGGGTTCATCTGGAGGGGATGATATGTCCGTTCGTGTTGTGAGAGCTCGACCGCCATCTAGGTACCTTCGTAGCCTTTCACGGCAAACGAGCGCCGTAAGGAGGATGCCACACATGCCGAGTACATGCGGTTCTTAGATAGCGATGAGACGTAAGTTAAATCAATATATGAATTCAAATACACTATTGTTGTTTTGTGATTTTAACACGAGTTTTAAATCTCGGCCGCAATGTTGGATACGTGTTATGCACATTTGGCGATGAGTTTCTTTAAGGATATCGAGTCGCCGACCATTGATTTGGATTATGTGGTAACACAATGTTAATGTTTTTTTTTTTCATTTCCAGGGTGTTATTTGTTCATGTTCATTGACAATTGATCTTATTGTTTGCTTGTTCTGACAAATTGATGCCTACCTAGTTTGTCTTACATTGCCCGGCTGAGTTGGTTGGTGTAGTGGTCTATCCCCAGTGCGAGGTCGTATGGGATTGGTTGACACACACAGGTTCATTTGTAAGTTTCATGTATTTCTTAGATAAATAGTCCATAATGTGTCATTTATTTTGTTTCGACATTCGTGTTTTTACTAACAAATATGTTTTCATTATACGACTTGATCTAGGCAAAGTATGGACCGATCTACATGGAAAGGACCCACCGGTTGGAGAGTTTGATGCAGTGCGGAGGTCATACCGGATGACCTTCTCGGCGCCGTTGGTGGAGTACGTCCGTGGTGATCGACCACTTTGGGGTGGGGTGCCTCCATGGAGTTCGTTGGACCACGTAAGAACTATCTCTTTTCGGTATAAATTAATTAACTAATTATTGTTTTGTTCATACTCCCTAATTTCTAATCGATTTTTTGCGGGTTGTTTTTATCCACAACATCGGCAAATCGGCGATCGTTGGATTGTTGTGAGGATATCGCTGAAGGATTGCACGATTTGGATTTATGACTCAACATCCACAAGCTACCGCCGAGGTTGGGATTTGACCGGCGCGGCTCTCTCTCCGTTTGCACGTATTATTCGGTTTTGCTACGGCAAACCTAGGTTTCTACCAAGAGCGTCCCGGAGTTGACACCTCGAGAGAATACTTGGGTCAAGGTTGTTGGTCCATCAAAGAATTACGAACAACATGATAGTCATAGTTGTGGACCGTTTGCGTTGAGGAGGAGTGGAGAGTTTTTTCTTATAAATATATTTGACCTTGTCCTTAACACGAGAGGAGTATATAAAAACAACCTATCGTCGGCATGTAGCATTTACGGTGTATAAATTTAGCAATCGATGCATCGAATTGGACCCCTCTCCCATGATTATATTGTGTAGATTGTGGGTATTTAGTTGGAATTGTGTATATTGTGGTTATTTAGTTGGAATTGTATATATTTTGTATATTTAGTTTTTATATAATATGTTTTGGTTTAACTTGAATAACTAGGTATGATTTGGGAATGATTTGGATGAATTGGTTGTTGATTAACTCTCTGGTATAACTTGAATTGTTTGTGATTCTCACATCGATGAGGCACGATGGCACGATCGCCATATCATTTATCGTGCCATACAAGAGAGCACGATGACACGATCGTCATTTTTTCTATCGTGCCTCATGTGGAACGATCAATAAGCTTGACACGATCGCCATTTTTTCTATCGTGCCTCATGTGGAGCGATCAATAAGTGCTTGACACGATCATGATATTGCTTATCGTGCCATATATGTTATCGGGTCCTGCATTAAATGATTGAAAGTATGTAACATATTCAATTGGTCCATCCATTAAATGGACTTGTTAGTTGGGGACAGACAATCTTTTCATTCGAGTAAGATCCATTCATTAAATGGTGAAAATAAGTAACATATTGACCGAGTCCTTGCATTAAATGGTGAAAATAAGTTACATATTACACATGGGTCCATGCAATAAATGGTAAAAATGAGTTACATTATACACATATTGACCGAGTCCTACTTATTACAATTACCATGTTGTGCTCATGTCCTCTCTCACGCACCCAATCAAATAATTTATCCCGAGAAACAAATAACTCATGCGTCGTGAATACATGTGTGTAATCGGTAACAACACCAAGCTCTTCAACATTCTCATCATTCTTGGGAGGACAAAACAACACTATTTTCCGTAGTAACGGCGCCATACCCTATTAAAACAAAATCAACAAGACCAAAAAACAAATCGTCAAAATGGCACGATCATGACCATGATCGTTCCACCTTTGATCGTGTCACATGGCAATATGGCACGATCATTGAACATGTGATCGTGCCATATTGCCCGCGTGGCACGATCGATGTGATGATCGTGCCATCTTTGTTGATCGTGCCAATCGGGAAAACAATGGTGCGCAGAAATATCGAACGGCAAAAGTGGATAAATTACATAATTTTTAGGCGATAACCAATAAGATACTTACAATATTTGGAGGAATCAAATCTTTGTTGTCCATTTAAGTTGTTGTGTTGGTGTCGAAAAAACTAGGGTTTATGAGAACAAGGTTTAAGTTTTTCTCAAGAAAGAAGAGGGTTTATGAGAACAAGGTTTAAGTTTTTCAAGAAAGAAGAATAAGAAGAAGAAGAATGAATGTAGGCCGAAGGATGTGGGTGGGTGTGTTTTAGTAGATTTAATTGAAATGAATGATGTGGGTGTCTTAGAGATTGATTGGGTGTATTTAGAACTTGGCTTTTTAGTAAGGGTATTATAGTCTTTTGAGCAAACGTTTTTTTTAAATTTTAAAAATTGATGTCTTTCATCAAATTTGGGGAAAAGGCCATAAGCCACCCAAAATAAAATTCAGGAGCACAGAGATTTCAATAGTGGACCTCAAGAAAAGAAAGTATGGCGAAAGCAGAAATTAATTATTATTTAAACCTCCGACTTTCACTTTATTTACTCGGCCGTGTATCGGATTTACCATGTTTTTTCACTGCAGAGATTGACCGACATGATTGGCAAAAATATAAAGAACACTACTGTAAAAAAAAAAGTACTGTTTTTTTTTTTTTTAAGTGTGGGGGTAATGAGATCCCCACTGTAGTTAAGACGATTGCTGACAAGGATTTTAACTGGGAACAACATATGATTAAGAAAATATTTGTGGTGAGAATATTTTGTTTTTGTATATTTTTAATGTTTTGTTTATTTGGGATTTTGAGTGTCTTGCTTTGTAATTTGTATTGACTTGCGGGGACATTCCAACCACTAACTTGTAAGAAAATGTTAGGGGCTAACCATAGTGGTCTAGAATTATTTGTTCTTTTATGTTTCTTTCTCCACACTTTTGTGGTGGATTAATTAATTAATTAATAATCAGGGTTTTTTTAATAAATTGTTGTTTGTTATTTAGAATTAGATTCCAATTCATTGCGTTAAGTGTGACTAGTGATTTCAAAATTGGAACGATAATCCGGATGAGTCGTTACCTAATAATTCGTAAGGAAAATGAGATTAATTTTATTGGTAAGTGTTTGTCCAGTGTCTTGGATTTTCTAATTTTACGGTTTTGTTAGATATATGTAGAGATATAAGATTTTGTTTATATAGACATGTATATTTTTTACCCACCACTCTTGCAATTGTTTTCTATTCGATATTATAATCGACTATAAGTTTCTTCCGATGAATATAATTCATTTTGATACTAAAAAAGAATGGACCCATGAAATTGTCGATTTAATCAATTTGTCTGTAAAAATAATTTTAGAGGTTATTTGGTTGAGACAGATTCAATTTTTAAACATTAAGGAAGAGCAAGTCTCTTGTGAGACGGTCTCACGGATCTAAATTCGTGAGACGAATCTCCTAAGGGATCCGTCTTGAGAACATGAACCATGAAAATAAATTTAAAAATAATAATGAACCATAAAGAAAACAAAAATAAACCCTAAAAACATGAACCATGAAGAATAAAAAACCCAAAAACAAAAATAAACCCAAAAATAAACCCTAAAAAAACTAAAAATCCTAAAAACCCAAATCAATTAAAAATAAACCCAAGAAACAAAATAAACCCTAAAAAAATAAATATAAACCCTAAGAAAAATAAAATCTGAAAAAAACCTTTAAAACTTTGTGTAGAGCTCCGTCTCACGGATCTAAACTCAAGTGAGACCGTCTCACACAAGTTTTTGCCTTAAGGAATAATTAAAAAAAAAAAAAAAAGAATAGAGTTTGGGCTAATTATTAAAAAAACGAAAGATGTTTCAAAATTACAAAAATTCCTTATGTTTGGTTATATCTTAAATTTAAAGAGATAAGTATATTGTTTTTATATCGGAGGATTTTTTGAAATAATTTTACTTATAAAAAAAATATAATAAAGAATCAAACTTCAAGTCTTTTTATAATTTAAAAAAAAATGGATACTAGCCCGAACCTCGGTGGGGTTTGTAATTATCCTGAACATTATTTCGATTCATTAAAACATAAGATAGTTATTGATCAGTGATGCTTGTATTTGTTGAATTTTCATGGTCATTGATTTTTACTTCTCAAATTATTTACTCGATTTATTAAAAATATGTAACAAATGAAAATAGAAACTCAAATCCTAATTATGGATGTGACTTCCATGGAGATGATGATGGTTAATGTGTTGAGGATAAAAACTCCTCTAATCACAATTTTAGAAAGTCTAATTGTGTAGCCAATACTAATATCAACGTCTTGTTGCTTGAGTCTCGCCCAAATTAAGTTAAGTCGTTGTCTTGGCAGTTGACATATACCAACTATTGAACATTTTTATCTATTATTGTGCAATGGATGGATATGTTAAAATAAATTCATAAATTGAAGCATTAACATTTCTTGCTCTAGATTATAAAGCAGTCTACAAATCATTTTTTGATATGTACTTGTTTCACACGTTTTTTAAATGGTTAAAATCCTAACAGCTTACAACTTTTATAAATTTTTCTTTCTTTTAATGAGGTTGCATTTGTATAGAAAAAAATAGATTAGAGGTGAGGCTATGACTAAAGTATTTCAAATGACTCCAAATAGTATAAATTTGAAATCGTCACAATGACACCAAAAATAGTACAAAATAGAATCTCAGAATTTGATATTCATTGTAAAACGATCTTATTCAAACAAACTCAATGAATTTGTTAACTTCAAGTCCAATAATGAAGGCTCAATGAAATTAAAAAATCGGAGTTCGTACCCTAGTAAAAACCTTACATAGGTAATTGATATCACTTGAACTGCACTCAATTTTCTATTAATACTACTTATAGCATAGTAATATTAATAAAATGAACAAAGAATGAAATATTTATAGGATCACTACAACAACAACAAACTAAGTCTTCCCACTACGTGGAGTAAATTTATATGGATCATACCACGTTATCGTTTACGGTCCAAAGTCATAGTCTCGTTTATATCAAGATATAATATGTCTTTTTTAATAGTTTCCTTCCAAATCTTTTTAGATCTCTCTTTGTCTTTTTTCTCGGTGAGTGGTTCTCTGTCACTCTACACTTCGTATGGGTGCATTTAGAGGTCTCCTATAAACATGTCTAAACCATGTTAATCTCATTTCTCTAATTTTTTCATCTATTGGTGCTACTCTCACTTTGTTTATAATGTGTTCATTTCTTATCCTATTTAATCTAGTGTATCCGCACATCTATCTTAACATTCTCATCTCTGCTACCCTCATTTTTTGTTCGTGTTCATATTTAGTCGCCCAAGATTCTGCTTCATAGAGCATTGCGGGTCTTATAGCCGTTTCATAGAATTTTTCTTTTAATTTTAATGGTATTTTACGGTCACAAAGGATAGAAGATGCGCTCTTCCATTTATTCCAATCCCCTTGGATCCTATGCATAACGTCCTTATTAATTTATTCGTTCTCTTCATTATAGATCCTAAATATTTAAAACTCTTTGCTACACTCACTTCATGCCCATCAATTTTTATCTTTGTCTCATTGTTACTTTTGTTTTTATTAAAATGACATTCCATGTGTTATGTTTTAGTGTTACTAATAGTAAAACCCTTTGATTCTAATACTTCTCTCCAAGCTTCCAATGTTGTATTTACTCTTTCCCTCGTCTCATCCATTAAAACTATACTGTCCGCAAAAGACATGCATTGAGAATGGTTGTCTGTAAGTGTTTAGTGATTTCATCAATTATTAGAATAAAAAGATAGATGCTTAAAGTTGATCTTTGGTGTAAACCTATAGTGATTGAGAATTCACTGGATACTCATGTTGGTGTCATTATACATGTTATTATATCATTATACATATATTTTATGGCGTTTGTGTAAGCTATTTTTATTCCTCTTTTTTTCAATACGCGCCACATTATACCCCAGTTGACTCTATCATATGCTTTTTCAAGGTCACAACTAATAACAATTTTAATTATAATATGACATAATAATTGTATTGGATGGGGCGCAAAAATTATAAAATTATATAATCTTCCGCAGACATTGTTTGTTGGGAAGACCCAAAAGCAGACATGTGTCACCCACTAGAAAAAAAAAATCTAAACCATGAATTAATTAACAAGTGATATAAGAAAATGCTCCTATATAAAAGCTGTTAACCAATAAGCTAAAATTAAAAGCTTTTTTGTTTTAAAAAAAGGAGCTAGTAAAATGACCACTCAATTGTTAAATAGATATCAATAAACAATGAATGACAATAATCAAGTGATAATAACATAAAATGTTACATGAATAAAATATTACATAGCTGCTATAAAAATAACTATTACACCTTCTAAAAAAAAACTATTACACAATCGGCTTGTAAATATTGTAATAGATAAAAACTAAGAAAATAAAATTGAAATAATTTGAAGTGTCACCTAACTAGCCTGAATTGCTTCGAATTAAGGATACGTGCGATAAAGACAAGCTGCTACGTTTCCACGAATACATAATATTGTTGGGGACCTCTAATTTGTGGAATGAAACCAATCTCCTTTTAACATCAATTTTATTGATTTTATTAGATTCATACAATTCTGTGACACTGACTATTTTACGAATGAATCGAAAAATCATAACCCATAATTAGAGATAGCTTCATTTTTACCTTTTTTTGCGTAAATTTTTCATCAATTTCAAAATTTCATGAATTGGAAATAATTTTATAATCCAAACACAATTAAGGAGAGAAAACGACGAGAACCGATTGTGTAATGTGTGAATCTTTTTCGTGGCGGTCTTCTAGACGAGGACATCATGTGCAGCATCACCACCGTCCAATTGTTTTTTGTCCTAACATTACATTTAAAAAGTATTGTGCACCATAATTGTTTTTAATTAATCAATTTCATTCAATGTAAAGAACCTTACAATTAATTTTTTAGCATCAAAACATATTTCATTAAACTCACATTGCATGTTGTTGTGTAATTGGCCCATTTGTTTTCAATGGGTTGGCCCAAATGCAAACCAAAGCCTCCAAGCCCATTCCCAATCCCATTGAGATACCCGGGTTGTGTGTTCGGGTTCTTGAACCCGTTTAATAGTCCGCGGATCCCCTTTGTGAAATCGAGCCGTTGGATATTACCTCTTGATCGTGGCCGTTCATCCGGACTATTAAAAGGTTCTATCCAGAACCCTAATCCTCATTCTGTTTTGTTCCCACTCTCTCTCATCTCTCTCTCGCTCTACACTCTCTCGAATCTTCCCGGGTTTTCATCTCTCGTGAAATCCGATCTCTCATCGGAGTTTCTGTGAAATCTTGAGTGTTTTGACATACTTGAGTGTCTTCTTCTTCACTAGTTCACATCCTTTGTGTGCGAATCGTTGGGAGTCAAAACTAGGGTTTCGGGAGGAACTATGGTTTGGTGATTCGGGTTTTTTTCCCTCGGGTCTCTGGGTGAGGATCCGGGTCCTTTGTGAGGTTCGAGGCAAGGCTTTGTGGTCCACCTCTCTGTTCTTGTGGTTCTCGGATTTCTCCGGTGACTTACAGTGGTGGTTTTTGGGAAAATCAGTCCCGAGCCAAATCTCTACTATATTTCGGTTTTAGGGTTTTATCCCTTACATTTTTGCTTTGTGTTAATTTTACTGTTTCATTGTAATTTTAAGTACTTCTCTTGTACTTTAATTTCTCTAAAGTGTCAGAGTTTAAATCAGATAATGGGCTTATTATTGAGTCCGTATTTGTCTGTACTTCGTGTATCAATCTTTAGAGGCAAATAGATACCCAACAAGTGGTATCGAGCACCTATCTGCCTCGTGGTGGGTTGGTGCTTCCGTTCTTGAGCTTCTTGGTGATTTGTTGTCTCCTGGTGAATTTGGTTGTGGTGAGAACCCGGACGTGCTCCTGGTTGTAAGATCTCTTTACCCTTTTCTCTCTCATTTACTTTCGATTTAGTACTTAGTTTAGGGAAACCCCGAGCATTAGCCTCTTGACCCTGTGCCTTGAGTGCAGTGGAATCCTGAGGTGCGAAGGGAATCCACCTAGCTTTACTTTCTGTTGATCTTGGTTCTCTTGGACTCTGTGTGGTCCTGTGTGCCTTTTCTTGCTTATCTTGATCAGTGCTGGACTCTGTGTGGTCCATTATTTGCCTCTTATTTTCTGTTGTCATTGGACTCTGTGTGGTCCACTTATCCTTTTTTCACTGTGATATTTGATAGTTTGTGATACCTTGTTTGTGCTATATTCTTGTGATATCCTCTGTGGCTTTATCTCGTGAATATGGTCAGTGCATCTGGTTATCATTTGGAACCCTTTAATGGGAAAAGTGATTTTTCTATTTGGCAACAAAAAATGAAGGGGATTTTAATTCAATGAAAAATGTTTTAAAGCTATTGATCAAAAGTACTGATAAAGATCTTCTTAAATAAAATCAAACTTGATGAATTTGCTTACTCATCCATTATCCTTAACTGTCGATCTTTGTTTTGAGAAAAGTTGGCAAGTTAACTTCTCGCCAAAGCCCTCCTGGGAAAAATTGCAAGAACTTTACACTCGAAACTTCCTTACCTCAAAACTCTTTCTACTTGAAAAGTTCTTTAGATTCAAACTTGATTTGACTAAGGATATGGATGAGAACTTGGATGTTTTTACTAAATTGATACAAGATATCAAACTTACTTGTGATAAAAACATTGATGATTATACTCCTATTGTGTTGCTAAATGCCATCCCGATTCTTATCTTTGACATGTGAAATCGCCATTAAGTATGGTAGAGACTCTATTACCCTTGATCTCGTGATTAATGGCCTTAAGAGTAAGGAATTAGATCTGAAAATATCCAAGGGGAATGAACAGGGGGTCGGGAAGGTTATGCATGTCGGGGTAGACCTCGGAATAGGAGGAATGGGAATAACAATAATGTAAAACCCTAGTAGGAAGAGGAGTAAAAGAGTGGGAGGTCCAATTCTGACCTAAAAACAATAGAAAGTGTTATAATGGTGAACATGGCCATTACATAAAAGAGTGTACTAAACCCAGAATAACCGAACAATAATCAAAACAATAATCGAAATAACAAGAACCAAACCAATGATTCTCGTGAACTTGACAAATCGCAATGATCACATGGGTGATGTGTTTATGGTGCATGAAGTGCATGATTCTCGTGAATGTTGTGCCTTCAAATTCTTTCAAAGAAAATGATTGGCTTATTGACTCGCTTGCACATTTCACATGACACCTTTTAAACACTTATTTGCCTCATATGCTTCATCGTGCAAAATGGATCATTTCTATGGCAAATGATAAGAAATGTCAAGTAATTGGTGTTGGTACTGCGTGTGTGCCTCGAAACTTGATTCTGGTTTTGTTTTGACTCTAAATGATGTAAGGCATGTTCCCGATCCGTCTAACAACTTGATCTCCGTCTATGCTTGAGCATGATGGTTATGAGGGAAGATGGGGTAAGGGTTTGATGAAAATCATGAAATGTTCCTCATTATTGCTAAAGTTTGAAAAGAAAAGGAACTTGTATGTTTGTAATCTTTGTCTCTCTCTTGCATGCTAAATTCTGTGAACAATGTGAACTCTATGACCAATGTGAACTCGTGATTGATAAAACGAACTCGCATAAAAGGCTTGGTCATATAAGTTCTAAAGGTCTTGAATTGTTGCATAAAGAATGATGTTTTGGAAATGATAAGCTTACTTGTGTTCCCTTCTCGTGACTCATGCATTTATGGTAAGCAACAAAGAGTCGGTTTCCTACTTCATCTTATCCAAAACAATTTTCATGCACCGACATTCTTGAATACTTACATGCTTTGATGTTTGGGGCCCTAGCTGTTCCTACACATGGTGGGAATAGGTATTTTCTATCTCATGATTGATGACTTTTCAAGAAAAGTGTTTGTATTTCTTATGAAAAACAAGTCGATGTTTTTGAAAAACTTCAAAATTGGAAAACCTTGATAGAAAATCGATCGGAAAGAAAATCAAGTATTTGAGAACCGATAATGGGTTGGAATTTTGCAACCAACTCATTGATCAACTTTGTGTTGATTCGGGCATTGTAAGACACAAGTCATGCATGCTTACACCCCTCAAAGAAATGGTGTTCTTTGAGAGGATGAATAGAACTCTTTTGGAAAGGGTGAGAAGTATGTTAAGTACATCCGGACTTTCCAAAAAGTTCGGGTGAAAAAGTTGTTCATACATACCGCTTATGTGATTAATAGATCACCATCCTGCACTTTGAAGGTAAATACCCCGAACAAGTTTGGTCCGGTAAACTCGTGGACTTTTCAAATTTAAAAATTTTTGGTTGTTCACCTTTGTCCACCAAAAGGTTGACAAACTTGATCCAAGATCTTTAAAATGTGTTTTTTTAGGATACCCTGATGGGGTTAAAGGGCATGCAGATTGTGGTCTAAATCAAAATGGTTTTAAAGTATTGATTAGCGGGGATGTGGTTTTTAATGAAAATGAGTTCCCCTGCCTTGATGTTTCTAAAAATGTTTCAAACTCAAAACTCCACTACTCCTAATAAGGTGGAGCTTTCTAATGTGCCTTCTATCTCTCGTGAATGATAACTCGATATGATTGATGTTGAGCATGATCCTGTGAATGCTAATGATGTGCACAATGATATTGAGAATGATAATCTTTGAATTGAATGATAATGAGCATGATGAATTTCCTCTAGTTGACACAGAATTGAATCATGAGCATCTTTGAAAATGATAACTTGAATGATTATGTGCTAACCGAGATAGAACAAGAAGGAATATTAGAATTCCTAATAAGTTTGCCTTGATTTTCACTTAACTTCTTATGTGTACTCTGTGTTTGAATCAATTGAAAATTTTGAGCCTAAAACCTATCTTGATCTTTGTGAACTCTGTGAATTCTCGTGAAATGGCCGAGTCTTTATGCAAGATGAAATGACTTCTTTGTATGTGAATGACACCGGGAACTTGTCCCAAAACCATTAATTGTTCCATTGTTGATTGTAAATGGTTGTTTAAAATCAAACAAGAGAATGAAGGTGTTAGATACAAAGCTAGATTAGTTGCAAAAGGTTTTACTCGGAAAAAGAAGGCATTGATTACACCGAGATTTTTGCACATGTTGTGAAGTTTGTAATCGTGAGAATTATGCTAGCTTTAGTGGCTCGGTTTGACCGGGAACTAAAGCAACTTGATGTTAAAACTGCTTTCTTACATGGTGATTTGGAAGAACAAATTTTTATGAGACAACCTGAAGGTTTTGAAGACAAATCCAAACCTAACCATGTATGTTTCTTTGAAAAAGTCTTTGTATGGTTTAAAGCAATCACCTGACAAAGGGAATAAAAAATTTGATCGATGCATGCTTGATTTGAAATTGCAGAGAAGCAAATTTGACCATTGCACGTATTTCAAACTTGATGCTATATCTCCTGTTTTCTTGCCGATCTATGTGGATGATATGCTTTTGACCGACCATGCATTAAGGCTATTGATCATGTTAAAAACTCGCTTAAGTGCTAAATTTGACATGAAATTCTTAGGTGATGCTAAGAAAATACTTGGTATGAATATTGATAGGGATAGAAATAACTCGTGCTCTATCTTCATCAATCTTCATATGTTGAGAAAATTTTACAAAAATTCTCTATGATTAATGCAAAATCTGTGAATGTCCTCTTGTCTTGCTCACTTTGTGTTAAGTAGGGATCGGTCCCCAAAACCGATCTTGAAATCTCTTCTATGCAAAACATTCCCTATGCTAATGCCATTGGATCTCATTATGTATTTAATGGTCGATCTTAGACCGGATATTGCGCTTTGTTTCTGCGCCTTAGTAGATTTATGTCTAATCCTGGATTGGTGCATTGGAATGCTTTGAAGTGGTTATTGAGATATCTTAGACATTCTACTGATTATTGCCTTAAATTTTCTAAGTGTAAAAATGGTGTTGTTTTAAAAGGATATGTGGATTCCAACTATGCAAATGATAAAGATAACGAAAAATCAACTACTTCTTATGTTTTTACTTTGTGTGGTTCTTGTATAAGTTGGAAGTCCCAACCGCAACACATTGTGGCACTCGTCTACCACGAATCGAGAATATGTTGCGATCATCGGCTTTAAAAGAAGCCTTATGGCTTAAAGGACTTATTTAAAAAATTGGTTTTCTAAAACAAAATGTTGTATTTTCGACTCCCAATCTGGTATTCACTTTGTAAGAATCTAGTTTTTCATGACAAACAAAACATATTGATGTTAGATTTCATTTTATAAGGGATATTGTTTCTAAAGGACTTATCTGTCTTGAAAAAGTGGCATCCGAATACAACCTGTGATATGGGTACTAAGTGTCTACCCTTATCAAAGTTTAAAACTTGTTTGAAAATTCTCATTTTTGACACCGGAGACTAGCCGTCCCTTTGGTGATTACCCTGGGCTTGCGGGCTTATCTGTGTGTTTGCTTGTGAGTCCAAAATCGGTTGGACTAAAACTTGCTTGTGCTTGTTTAAGTCGACACTTAAAACCAAACTTACTTAAGTGTTTCTTTGGTAGAGGTGTCAAAACGGGCGGCGGGGGGGCCGGCCCGTGGTTCGCCAAAACCCGCCACTTGGCGGGGCGGCGGGGCCGGCCCGCCAGTGGCGGGTGAGAAAGCCTCAACCCAACCCAACCCGCCTGGGTCGCGGGTTGGGCCGCCCGCCAAAAAAAATTAAAAAAAAAAAAAAAAAAAAAATATTTTTTATTTATATTATTAATTTTAATGAATTAAATATACTAATGGATAACAAGTAAATATTTTATAAAAATATTATATATACTTTTATAAGAGATAAAAATATAAAAAATTAATTATCCTATTTTTTTTTGTCTATTTTATCTAATTTTTCATTTTTTTTTTTTTTTTATTTTCTTCAAAGCGGGCTAGCCCGCCGCCCCGACCCAACCCGCCAAGCCCGCGGCCCAAGGCGGCTAGCCCGTTTAGGCCCGCCCTTTGGCGGGCTACTAAATACTTAACCCACCCCCTACCTTAAAGGGCGGGGGGCGACGGACGGGCCGGCCCGCTTTGACAAATTCTTTGCTTTGGTACTATAATGGGCTCGATCTTATTATAGTAAAGTCCTACTTGGTCATGTCTTTGGGTAGGCACTCCGGCGATGATGATGACCGTTTAAATTTTCCCAGGTTTGTCTAATGAAATCCAATGAGCCAAAGGTGGAGATTGTTGTGTAATTGCCCATTTGTTTTCAATGGGTTGGCCCAAATGCACCCAAGCCTCCAAGCCCATTCCCAATCCCATTGAGATACCCGGGTTGTGTGTTCGGGTTCTTGAACCCGTTTAATAGTCCGCGGATCCCCTTTGTGCAATCCGAGCCGTTGGATATTACCTCTTGATCGTGGCCGTTCATCTGACTATTAAAAGGTTCTATCCAACCCTAATCCTCATTCTGTTTTGTTCCCACTCTCTCTCATCTCTCTCTCTCTCGCTCTACACTCTCTCGAATCTTCCTGGGTTTTCATCTCTGAAATCCGATCTCTCATCGGAGTTTCGTGAAATCTTGAGTGTTTTGACATACTTGAGTGTCTTCTTCTTCACTAGTTCACATCCTTTGTGTACGAACTGGTTGGGGTCAAAACTAGGGTTCGGGGAGGAACTAGGGTTTGGTGATTCGGGTTTTTTCCTCGTCTCTGGGTGAGGATCCGGGTCCTTTGAGGTTCGGGCGAGGCTTTGTGGTCCGCCTGTTCTTGTGGTTCTCGGATTTCTCCGGTGACTTACCGTGGTGGTTTTTGGGAAAATCGGTCCCGAGCCAAATCTCTACTATATTTCGGTTTTAGGGTTTTATCCCTTACATTTTTGCTTTGTGTTAATTTTACTTTTCATTGTAATTTTCTCAGTACTTCTCTTGTACTTTAATTTCTCTAAAGTGTCTAGAGTTTAAATCAGTATAATGGGCTTATTATTGAGTCCGTATTTGTCTTGTACTTCGTGTATCAATCTTTAGAGGCAGATAGATACCCAACACATGTAGATAAAAAATATATACATATTTAAAATAAAAATTTAAACCTGAGATGATTTAGTTTATCCATAAAATCATAAAATTGCAACGAATACGCTGAACAAAACACGTAAGAATGAAATTGTTCTTGCGTCTATCACAAATAATCGGATAATTGATTACCTGAATCTTTTGAACAAAAATCCACATATTGGGACAAATTTATTAAGCTAAAAACAAAAGACATCTACCGGGCCAAACAAAAGCCACCTAAGAAGACAAAGTTATTTATAGAGACTAAAAACATTGAAAATTATTTCCCTCATCCTCCATGGGGGATCACTTCAATGGGGAATTGAGATGAAGATGGAAAAGGAGAAAACGAACTAGGGTTTTTTGGGAGGAGACAGAGAACCTTATAACTGATTACATACATTAGATCAAAATTATACATTAGATAAAAATTATAAACATATACATGTCTAAACATAAATATATTTGAGCCTATATAGATCTAATTGATCTAGTTGCATCATAAAGTTGCCATAGCTGACAAATCACGTACTCGTTAATGTTTGAGTAATTGGTTATCTGAATCCCTGCATAAATGTCCACATATGGGACAATTTATTTGATAAACAAAAAATCGAAAAAGGAAACACAAACCATCACTTATTATATATATGGAAACGGAAACTTTCAGTTATTAATGGGAGAAAAAAAAAACTCCAACAATGATAGACAAAATAGAAAGTAAACAAAAAAAAAAAAAAAAAGCGAAACCAGAATCTTTTCCCCGGTTCTCCCTCCCATTGAGAGAAGATGGGAAAAGAAGAAGACAAAAACGGTGGATTTTTTTAGGGTTAGAAAGTATTTTTCATAAAGAGAGTCGAGGAATCTTATGATTTTGCACCACAATTATGGATCAACGAATGACTAATTAAATCAAAAAGATTAATCTTATTTTCTGATCAGAAATTTTTAAGCCAAAAGGTTCATTTAATTTGACATGGTTAATAGTATTCATAATACGCCTATGCCTATCACTTTCAAACTTTAATGGACAATGACCTCAAATGTGCCAGGGATTTGTCAGGAAACCACTCTTCCACCACAGATGTGATTTATCAGTCCTTAATGCTCCTTAATGATCACTTTTATTGCACCAAATTTTTGGTTTATAGTAAATTAAAGGTTTAGTCTACTGTCACTAATACATTAGACAGATCTAAACACGGATCCGCTATCAATTCGCTTCATTGACCCACACAACCACTAACACCACAATAACCACATCCGCTGCTAATAGTTTTTAGGAGAACTACTAATACTTTTTGGGAGGATTACTAATACTTTTCAGGAGAAATACTAAAATACCTTTAATCGGAAAATATAATACTTTCCAATAAGATTATTAATATGTTTTAGGGAGAATACTAATACTTTCGCGGGAACAAATCAATACTTTTCATGAGGATTACTAAAAAAAACTGTTCAAAGCGATTACTAATACTTTTCTGAGGAATTACTAATAGTTTTCACGGGAAAAACTAATACTTTTGAGGGTTGTCTGACATTACATCACTGTCTAATACTTTTCAAGAGACAATTAATAAATTTTAGGTGGATTAGTAATAATACTTTTGAGGGAAAAAATCAATACATTTCATTAGGACTACTAAAAATATTGTTCAAAGAGATACTATACTTTTCAGATGTACTGCTAATACTTTTCAGGGGAAAAACTAATACTTTTAACAGCCCATAATATTACAAAAATGCACCGATCTAGAGATCCTATGATACCGCCGCAAAAAATATTACAAAAATACCGCTGGTGCTTAAAATTACAAAAAAACCCAGGTCGTGTTGGGTCCATCTAACGAAAAAGAACCGTTAGACGGTCTAACCTAGGGGTGGCCACGGTTCGGAACTCGGATTCTCGGTTTCTCATTTTAGAGGAACTGAATCCCACGGTCTTTGGTCCGATTCAGAACTCGGTTCTTCCACGGTTCCAGTTTTTAACCGGAACCATTTGTTTATCTTTTGATAATTTTTTTATTTTTTTAAAAATAGTTTATCAATTTCAGTTAAAAAATGGGAAAATAAAGAAAAAGAAATGCACTTAACATTAATTAAGTTTTATACTTAATAATTAATATTAAACTATCTATAGACTATATATACTATTAGAGTATAGAAAAATTAAAGTTCACGTAGTTCGCTTACAATATTTGGTCTAAAATGTATCTCATATAGTTATGCATATAAATCATCATAATAAACATTTAACATTTCTTCAAACATATGTTTACCAAAAAAAATTGTTGGTTTTAACCTTAAAAAAACGGTTTCATCACGATTCTATCAAGGTTCCACCGACGGTTCTAACCACCGGTCCCACGGTTTTTGAGACCAAAGAACCGGAATCGGTCTACATGGTTCCGGTTCCGGTTTTGGAACCGTTGACTACATGTATGGTTTAGGAATCGTTGACCATGGTTACGGTTCCAATTTGGAACCCGATTTCGGTTCTATTTGGCCACCCCTAGTCTAACCCAAGTTTTTGTCCAAATATAAATGTTATGTCCTGCAGATTGGGTCCAAGAAACTGGACTTAATTGGGCCGAGCTACTCGAACAAGAGTAGGTAATACGCAGACAATCGATAAGATCTAAAAGCCCAATCGGCAAGGCTCAATATTTGATAAATAAAATAAAGATGGGTTCTGGAAAACCAAAGAAACAAAACAAAAAGAAAAGTTAATCAAATTGTGAAGTTTTAACCATATTACAGATCGTTGCATCAGAAATGCAATGCAGCCTTACACATACATCGAAAAAGAAAGAATTGAATGTCTAATTTAACACACTAAACTGAAAAAAAAGAAAAAAAAAGTTATTAGTAGTACATTCCTTTTTACAAAGTTTTGAGGAAAACTGGGAAATAAACAAAACCCAGAAACTGCTAAGATTGCCAGCATAATGGATTGAGCTTGACTCATCTGGACTTGTACTCAGGGATAAGGATCTCTCTGTATGATGTTTAATAGCTTTTGGACAATCTCGGACATCGGTGGCCTGAATTCTGGCTCAGGCTGTGGCAAGAAATAAAATTAAAGTTATCATCAATTAGAAATTTTGTAATACAATGGAGTGAAACTACATACTTCTCCCAACTTCTGGTTTAAAACTTTTCAATTTCCAGTTTGGGTAAATTACAAAAATTACCCCAAGGTTTAGCCTAATTACCAAAAACTCCAAATCTCTTTCAAAATTACAAATACCCCGGTTTGTGTTTACTGAAATACACCCGCTCTTGATGATATAATTTGTAAAATAGAAACAAGGACCAAGGGAGCATTTGTAATTTTGAAGTTTTGAAAGATAGCTCAGTTTGGTTTTTTTTTTAAAAAATTAGACTAAGCCTCAAGGGTATTTTTTAGGGATAATTACAAAAACACCCATGAGGTTTGGGCTAATTACAAAAAAAAACCCAAAATGTTTCAAAATTACAAAAAACATCCCTAAAGTTTGATTTTGTGTTAAATTTAAAGGGTTAAATGTAATATTTTTATAGATGTCAAGGGGTTTTTGAAATGCTTTTTTTGCTTCTAAAAGGGAAAATGTAAGACGAAATCAAACCTCAATCGGGTTTTTGTAATTTTAAAAAATCATCGGGTTTTTGTGTAGTTAGCCCGACCCTCAGGGGCTTTTTTGTAATTGTCATTTTTTTTTATAATTAACCTCAGGGGTTTTTGTATGTGATTTGCAAACCGAAACACACCTTTTCTCATGCTAAAAAAAGTACATGGTAAACCACTCATGCAAGACCACATTGATCCCGTAAAATATGTATACAAAATGGATTTTCATGTAGTATCTATGAACTTTGCTAAAAGATTCAATTCATTTTCTCGACTCAACTATAAATTCACCATGCCAAACGTAACTGAAAATGAGAAAAAAGGAATAGGAGAGAAAGAGTCACCTGAATACACAACGAAATTATATCCGCAACCCGCGATAAAGACTTAGATGGATAAGCACCATTTAGGGAAGGATCAACCATTCTCGATAACGCATCTATATCATGAAGCCGTGAAAACGCCCATCTAACAAGATATTGCTCCCCTCGAGGACGCAACCTAATTATGTGAGCATAATATTAAACTCAATTACAGTTAAGGCATTTATACATGTCAGAAATTGAGTTTCAAGAGGTTTTCAAACCTGTCATAAGATTTTCGCCCCGTTAAAAGTCGTAACATCACTACTCCAAAACTATAAACATCACTCTGATAAGAATAGCTTCCGAACTCAAGTTCTGGAGCGCCGTAACCGGAACCTTGCAACTAACAAAAGACGAGTATGTCAGTTAAAAGTTCAAGTTAGTGCGTATGAAGTTCTCCTTAATATCAGATATAAACATTGAGAAAATCAACTAAAAAATGATACAACAAAAAGTTTCAGTTTACCAATATAAGAGATAATTACAATAAATGCCCCTGAGATTTAGTCTAATTATAAAAAACTCCAGTTACCTTTCAAAATTACAAATACCCCATTAATGTGCTACAAACACCCCCTTAGGTTTGTATTAAGGTAAGAAAAAAACCTCCTGATGGTGCAATTTGTAAACTAGAAACAAATGCCAAGGAACTGTAATTAGGCTAGACGCAAGGGGTAGTTTTTGTAATTATTCCTTATCATAAAGATTACCTGAGTCATGGAACTTGTTGACAGCAGAGGAGCCAAACCACAATCAGAAACTCTTACAGCAAGATCATCTTCCAATAGCACATTACACGACTTGAAATTTCGGTGCACGATGGGTGGCTGGCACACCTCATGCAAATATCTTCACAAAACAATAAAGTGGGTCTTCAAACAACATAAAATAAAGGGATAATAAAAAAAAAATGACGTTTGGGTTAATTACAAAAAAAACCATCGGTTTTAAAAATTGCAGAAAAAAACCTTGAGGTTCGATTCCATCTTACATTTCCACTGCATGAGCAAAAAACATTTGAAAACCCCCTCTCATATTTCTAGAAATATTACAATTATCCCCTTAAATTTTAGACAGAATCAAACTTAACGGGCCTTTTGTAATTTTGAAACATCTCTGGATTTTTAATTTTTTTGTAATTAGCCCGAACCTCAGGGGTCCTTTGTAATTATCCTAGATAAAATAAAATAAAAAAAAAAGACAATGCAAGTGAGTCGTCAAACAACATAAAATAAAGGGATAATTAAAAAAAAAATGACGTTTGGGTTAATTACAAAAAAAAACATTGGTTTTTGAAAATTGCAAAAAAACCTTAGAGGTTCGATTCCATCTTACATTTCCACTGCATGAGCAAAAAACATTTGAAAACCCCCTGTCATATTTCTAGAAATATTACAATTATCCCCTTAAATTTTAGACAGAATCAAACTTAACGGGCCTTTTGTAATTTGGAAACATATCTGGATTTAGCCTGAACCTCAGAGGGTCCTTTGTAATTATCTCTAGATAAAATAAAAACAGACAATGCAAGATTTAAATTGACACGAGAAATGATGAAAATAGAACAAGCAAAAGCGAGTTTGGCACTCTGGTCGAAAATCACAGTCAGTTTCACTAAGTTTCTCGATGAACATACTCTAGGGCTTTTGCAGCTTGAAGCGCCAAACGTATGCGAGCGTTCCACGAAAGCTTCTTATTGATCTCATCATCAAAGTTTAGTGCTTCATCAAGCGAACCGTTTCTGCAATAATTGTAGACAAGCAGGCGTTGCCCGTGTTCGAGGCAATAACCTACAAGTTCAACTATATTTGCATGGCGAAGTTTAGAAATACTCGACACCATCTTAAGAAATTCTGGATCACTTAGATGTCCTGATGCAGCCTTATCCAGTTTCTTGACAGCTAAAACCTGAAGATTCAATGACGCATCGTCAGGGAAACATAACATATAGTGTAATATCGAACAAAGACAATGCTTGAACATAGGGAAGAGGGGAGGGGGCAAGCATGCAATTAATATCGTGATCTTGTAACTGTGGAACACGCCTATTGGTAGCCAGAGAGGAAAGTCACATAAATGATACTGTAGCAACATGTACTAATATTTTGGATAATTACAAAAAATACCCCTGTGGATTTGGGTAAATACAAAATAACCCAGATAAGTTTCAAAATTCCTAAAACTCAGAGGTTTGATTCTGTCTTAATTGTAAGGAGTTAACTGTATTATTTCTATAAATATAAGGGGAGCTTTCGATTTTTTTTTATTATGACGGAGAAAAAATGTAAGACAGAATTTTTATTCTTTTTGTGATTACCCCAAACCTCAAGGGTAGTTTTTGTAATTATCCCCATATGTCACTAATTCGTTAGGGACCTATCCAACAATTCCTTTAGAGTGATAAGAGTAGTGGCATTATCCACTCGGCAAAACGTGAAAGCATGAGTTGATGACCTAATCATCAAAACTTCAATAACCTAAACTAGGATGATGCAATATACATGTTGTCATCAAAGATTGCACAGCAATATTCGTTGCTTTGCAAACAACTTAAGGGGCTAGAAAAATATCGAATTCCGATATTAAGATCTACATCACATGGTGTATAGTAAAAAAGAGAAAACTATTGCAAATTCAACGGAACACTGAAAAACCTCACCCATAATTACATAAAACATTTACTGAAATTAGAGTGCAACAAAAAATAAATTAACAATCATCACATGAACCAGTAACAATTAATCTCTCAGCAAGAAGTGCACGACAAACACGAAAATGTATCATACCTTTCCATCAGGAAGCTGCGCTCTATACACTGTCCCAAGCGTGCCTTTCCCGATAAGATTTTCTTGAGAAAAGCTATTTGTGTACTGTTGAAGAGATGCAATTGAAAAGAACTGAGCAGACTCTACAACTTTAGAAGCATTTCCCTTTGGAGTTCTTGGGGTAAATGTAGGATCTGCAACAACCCTTTCGGCAGGAAGAAGCGGAAAAGGAAGGGGCACACGTGACAGATCATTATCATCCGATCCCGTTATATTTATACTATGATCCTTCCCCTGCTTTAAGAATGCAGTCTTTGTTTGACTACCATATGTTAACCCTGGATCATGCATCTTGGCAGTTTTCTCGCTCGATTTTCTTCTCTTATAACACCTGGACATAGAAAGACATAGTCCCAAAACAAGCAATACAACGACCAATAACCCTCCAATAGCAATCCACGTGATTTTGCTCCTTGTATTTCGAGATTCTGGTGATGGAGATACTGATGATCCATGCGCTGGAGCTTCAGCAACTAATCGAGTCGAAGGTGCCTCAGCAGGGGATAATAGAGGAGGTGAGGCCGGTGGTGAAGGTAAGACAGTAGTGTTAAAAGGATTACCAGCTCTCCTACGAAGACGCGAAATAAAGACTCCGTTAAAACACAGCATACAGAAAATGAGGCTGTATTCGACAATGAAAAGTCAAAACCGGATGACGAAAGATGAATTTTGGTTCCACCTGAAATTGGGAATATCGAGTAATTTGGGGGGTATAGGACCGGAGAACAGGTTGTTTTCTATGTTCCTGAGGGGCAAAAGGTAAAAAATAAAACTTAAATAAGCACATATAAAAAAAACTGATTTAAGGAAGTGAAAATATCCGAATTTCATATACTGAAATACAGTACAAATCTGTCAGAGGAAGATCTTGAAGAACATCCAGCACTCCAGAAAGCTGATTGTTCTGCAAATGCCTACATACAACTTGAAGGGGTGAGCACAGACGAAAAAAAAAGAAGAAAAAAAGAAACTGAGGATGTTCAACACAATAAAAGGAGGATTTGTGAATCTGCAAGTTTCAAGAAGCTTGTACTGAAGGTGCAACCATTTTGATACGTGTCACCACCTTTTTAGACAAAAACGATGCTAAAAAGTTGTCCTACTTATACCATATACGTTCAATTTCCATTAAAACCTTACGGATAAAAAACCCAACTTTTTTTTTTTCCCTTGGTAGAAACAATCTATGTCTATTCTCGTTCTGACGAAGTCACCAGCCAAACATATACGTAAACAAAAGTCATACAAGTTCTTGATTCAACGATCTTAACATACATGACAAGTTTTAGCATAGAGTTCAAGCCAATATGGTGGCAACAAGAAGCATCATAACAGTCGGATATTATTTTCTCAAAATTGATCAACACTCAATTAATAAAAAGATGCGAAAGAGAAGGATTTCTCTATTACAATCTCAGTTAAATTCATTCTAGTAATAAAAGAGAGAAAACCGAGATGACATATAAGTGAATCCATGTGTTCGACTTACACCATGGAGGATAAAATATATAAAGAGAGTCATAGTTACAAAAGACTTACAAATTTATCTAATATATTACCTACTAGAAGTAGTTACTTACAATGTGGTCAGAGATGACAAATTACCCATTGAAGAAGGAAGCTCATCGGTCAAACTGTTCCCAGATAAATCCCTGCATTGTCAATCTATATTAAATCAAACAAATATCCGCCAACTAGATTTTATGAGAGCTACCACTACAATAAACAGAAACACGTACATGCTAGTCAAACCCTTAAGCGATTGAAAGACATCTGGAATTGGTCCAGCTATTTGGTTGTTCTTCAGAGACCTGAGGAGGATTATAAGGGCTCGACGTTAAACGGACAAAATTTTCACTAACGGTAATAAAGGAAACCCATGAATGAAATATACTGATAGGAAATACTTACAACTCTAATAATTGACCTAATGAAGATAAAGTGTCTGGGATGCGTCCGGTAAACTGGTTATCCGAAAGATTACTAGAGTTTTGCGGTTTCCGGAAACAGAAGAGCATTATCAGACAGATAAACATAGAGAAACTGCTCAACATAGTAAGCAAAGCCATAAGCTCGGTTATTGGAAGAAGATTTAAGTCGGAAACATACAAATTCCTAAGAGTAATTGGCAAATTGGTCGGTATAGGTCCTCCAATGTGGTTGTCGCTCAAATCCCTGCTTTTCAGAACGACCAAATCTTTCATGAGTGCCGCCACAATAAACAATAGCAATTATAAGAAAAGAAATACCTATATACATGAATGCTAATCTAAAAAGACAATTCCAGATAAATAACATGGTAAGTACAAAAAGTTGAGAATAAACATAGTCATTTGAAATGGACTCACATATGTATAATGGAGGCAAACGATCCCAAGTCTTCGCTCAATACACCGCCCAAACTTAGGCCACTTAGTTTTCTATAAACCAGATTACAAACATTTAATCCAAAAAAGTTGTCATTTATTGTACACTATAACGAAACAAGTAAGTGTGGATCATACATTGCAGTTATATTTGCATTCACGCACTCGACCCCTAGCCAACTTGGCGGCCCGCAAGGGTCTCCTCCAGGGATCCATCCAGGAAGTAATGGCATGCCCAGAAAAGCATGTAACTGAGTTATTGCATAAACTGAGAAAAAACAACTTGTTACGAAATTTCCAAAATCATAGAAACGATTTATTGCATAAAGTGAAACCATAATCATGTAAACTTAAATTCAATCAAATTATTATATCATTGTCATTCCCTATGAGTAAGAGAAGTAAAAACTCAAGCATTCAGATTCATAACAAATACACATGACGGCTAACAAAATGAAAAACAACAACAAAAAAAAAAATAAGCAATGTTTTTCGTGGAGTCGGCTATATGGATCATATCACACTAAATCGCTAACAAAATGAAAAACAACAACAAATTAAGCATGTTTCTCACTACGTGGAGTCGGCTATATGGATCATATCACACTAAATAGAAACATGAACACCAAGAAAACGCAGAAATAATAAAATAAAATAAAAAAAGGAAAAATGGAAACGGTGGCGTTTCTTCTGGCTTACCATCACGGGGGTCAGTATATCCCCATACGAGGGGCACTGAAGAAAAAATAACGAAAAGACCAAGAACCCATGTATGAATCTTCCAACCCAAACAAGCCATCATCACTTATGCCCACTCCACAACTAAAGCTTTTTTCTTTCTAAAAACAGAGAACTGCAAGAATTGAAACACAAGTCTGTTAGAGTTTACAAGAAACAGGAAACAAAAAACAGTAAAAAAAAAAAGAGGCCCACATACAGATACACCAAAAAAAATGAAAAAATCAGACACTCCATTAAAGCAAGTTTAGTCAAGCACAAACCCCAAATTTTTTTTAGTGGGGGGAGTTCAAAAGGCTTCAAGACGACACCTTTAACCGAAAACACACCAAAAAAAAAAAAAAAAAAAGAAAAAAACAACTATTTCAGATTAGCCAAAGTAACAAGTAATAAATATACAGCGGATTTACAGGGTATGAATGAGGGAGATGTCCAAACATACGGTCGTATAAAAGTTGGTTTGCCTCTGTATCTTGCTTTTTCTCACTTATAAAGCGGACCCAGAAATTTAAAAGCATTTAACGTTTCATAATTTGTGTATATCTTTTAAGAATAAAAGACTACAGCTATATAGTTCCCAAAAATAAAAAGATTGCTACTATATGATTACGAAACTATATAATTATATTCATCTCTTCCACAAAAGAGGTAATTATGAGGTATTGGTAGGATGTTTTTAAAAGTTGTTTAAATTAATTTGAAAATTGAGCGTTAGTGTACCGTTGTGCCATGGTGCTGGAATTTGTCAAAATCTTATTTTGGGCTTTTTGAAGAAGAAATGGCAGGCCCATTATATACTGATTGATGGTTATTTTCGGAGATTAGAATGGGGTTAATACCTTTTCCTACTTTTATTGTATAGTTTCTTTTTTTTAGACTACAATTCGGGTCATCGGGTTGAATTTATGTTTGACTTCGAGTTAATTTCGGATTATACAAATTGGTAGCATTGTATTAGTCGTATTCGTATTCGGATTTTTCATGTTCGGGTTCGGGATTGTCATCCCTACATTTCTTGCCCAATTATTGAGATAAGTACTTAATTATTATATTGTTTGCTAAACAGCAACTTCAATTCCAGCCCCCACAAAAAGAAAAGCTAACTCTAATCTTGACATAACATCAAGAAAAGAGATTCAACAAAAAGAAAAGGAAATGAATTATCCTAAAAGGAGAACAAAAAGTCAATAATTATATATAAAAACACAAAAACTCATATAAGACCGGATATTTTTCATTAGACGGATCCAACCGACCCAAGTTTTTTCATAATTTTATGCATCGGTGGCATGTTTGCAATATTTTGGAACAGTGCATCCGGAAAAGTATTAGTAGTTCCACGAAAAAATATTAGTAGTTCACTAGAGAGTATTTTAGTAATTCTCCTGAATATAATTAATTTTTTCTCCCGAAAAGTATTAGCAGTCCCTCAAAAAAGTATTAGTAGTAACAATATAATGTATTAGTAATCTGCTTGAACAATTTTTTCAATAATCCTCTTGAAAAATATTTATTTTTCCCATCAAGAGTATTAGTATTCCTACTAAAATATATTACTAGTCTTATTTAAAAGTATCATGTTTTCCAATTAAATGTATTTTAGTATTGCTTTTGAAAAGTAATAGTTTTCCTTATAAAAAGTATTACTACTTCCCCATAAAAGTATTAATTCTTCCCAAAAAGTATCGGTGGTCATCCTAAAAATATTTGGTAGCACCCTTAAAAATAAGTTTTCCTCCGAAAAGTATTAGTAGTCCTCCTAAAATGTATTAGCAACTGTTCTAAAATGTATTAGCAGTGACCAGCGGATTTAGTATTGGTACTTGTGCGGGTTGTTGGTGGACTGATGAGTCGGATATTTGGATCCGTCTAACCAAATAGATTTGTTAGACCATCTGACAGAAACTAACCCATATAAAAATTGTGTGAAATTCCAAATTGGACTTAGGAGTTAGGGTAGTTTTCTCTTTAAAATTAGGGGGTGATAGGGGGACGAATTCAGTTCATAGTACATTCTACCAATTTATTTATAGTTAAACTAAAATTTTGACTCAATTTTATACTGCAATACAATATTCGACATAATCTTTTATTAATTATATACTTATGCATATTTACACATATGTCTATATAATGTCACATATATAGTTAAAAAATAATAAAATCATAAATATCTATATATTTAAAGTAATAAATATATTTGAAATATTTTTTTCAATAATTAAATATTTTAAAATTTTAAAACTCGTATGTATTTATTCGTGAATAATTAATTATTTGTTAATTTATTTTATATAGTTCAACAAGTATGAAAATATATTTTAGTGTTTTAAAATTGTAAAGTGGGTTTAATGGGCCCAACTCGTTGGTCCAAATATAGTTTTTTTTAACGAATAATCCCATAATAAAAGAATGGTCATTCATATGGAAAAATGAGAATTTCATATATTAAGCTATACAGAACATGCGATCGAGACTGGACTTGGAAATGCTTATTTCAATTCCATTATATTCTTCCATACCAAAAATATTTGGATAAGAGGTGGTCTTATGTGAGGCGAGTCTTGTTTATCGACTTAAATTCATGAGATGAATCCCGCAAAGACAAAATAAATGGATTTTTTTATGAGTTTGGGTTTGGGTTGGAATTATAATTACTTATAGGATTCATTTAAGCGAACAACAATGTCCAATGAGACTGCCTTATATAAATTTTTGATTTTGGATAAAAAAAAGTAGAAATCTGGAAATTATTTTTAACAAGAAAAGGAAAAAAAGAAAAAGAACCTTTAATATTTTTAACAAAAGGTGAACAGTCTTAGTCTCTTTACATGGCTGTACAAGTTAATAATGGCACACTTCACTTGAGACAATTTTTAATCATGCCTACTAATTTTGCTCCTTTATTTAGAGACCTAAAAATTTCACAACCATTATTCCCCACCCAAAACCTTTCACCTTGTCGCTCTCAATTCTTTTTAAGGAAGTGTGTGCTGTGCTGTAAAGAGGTCAATCACAGACCTCAGAAAATTATTTACAACTATAGCCCTCAAGAATGAGGAATTATCCTAACAAGAAATCAAGAATTGGTTTGAGTTAATCATGGCTTATAAGTCAAGACTTATATCTTTTGTGGGAGGAACCGAGGAAGGTTGTGGGCTCTAAGATTATTTGACAGTTTGTGGCATTTGTCACAAATTTTTGCAGACTTAGGGTAATTTGGGGATTCTTAAATTTTTAGGTGGAGTGCGCCATTAGAAATGGCGCCTACCTCCCGTCCCAATTTCTTTTTCTTTTTTTTAAGTTTTATTTTGTAGGCGCCAAATTTTCTTTCAAATGTTAAATAAATACACAATTTTTGGATAATTATAATATGAAATATTACTAAATCAAAAACCGATTTAAATAATAAAACCTACAACACATGTTTAAAAAATGGGATAAATTGGTTGAAATAGACTAGGAATTGGAGGACTTGTTTTTTATTTAATCATTGTCGAATTGGCGGTCCAATTTTAACAACATTGATTTTTAACAGTAAAATGAAAATTTGCAAACCACATTAGGCACATTTGCAATAACATTTAAAAAATTATTCTAACATATTTCCAATAGGATCAACCCTTATTTAAATTATCCCTTATATATAATACTCTAGTGAACTTATTTGGAGATGAAAAGTTGGAAAAAAATTTAGAGTATTATATATTTTGTTAAACTATTACAAGAAATGAAATGTAGTTATTAGATCAAATAAATTCTAGTGATTGATTAGAGAGTTATTTTAATATAAATTAGGCGAGACACTTTGCACTCGGATAAAATTGAAAAGAATCAAGAAAACACATTTACTCTCTACTAAGAAATATATTCCAAACATATAATTTCTACATAACCCAACAATAAAGATATATTAGAATTTGAGCTAGTCTCTGTTAGGAGACGTCTGACGGATCTAGATCCGTTAGACGGGTCAATATATCCTACCCATTTCACCGATCCTGGATCCGAGAAAAAAAAAAATTACGTAAAAAAAGCCCATTCGGATTGGAGCCCTAATTTCCCACCTTCCTAGCCTTCTTCTTCTTCTTCCTCCTCCAACCACAACCAAAGTCTTGCGCGCGAGCCCACATTCCCCACCACTACCGTCGTCGCGCTCCACCTCTTCTTTCACGATCGCTTCGGCGACGGCTACAACACCTCTTTCTTGTCTCCTCCTACGATTCAACAAATCCAGCGTAGTTACCCGAGATTTTCCAATCAAAAGGATTTTTGATTGAATCGACGTGAAAATGGTGGAGAAGAACAAGATTTGCTAATGTCCATGAATTAGACGGGAGAAGAACGGGATTTGTTGAGCGAGATTTTCTTTTTTTTTTTTCAAATGTTTAATCAATGGACAACACCAATGTGAAAGGAAAAATGACGGCTCATGGTGATGATGCTCTGTTTTTTTCTTCGGTGATATGAAAAATGAATATTGCACTAAATGATACAAGTCTTAGTATCAACTAATACTTTTATGGAGAAATACTAATACATTTTATAAGAAAAACTAATACGTTGCGGAGAGCACTACTAAAATACTCTCTAGAAATTACTAATACTTTTTCGAGAAACTACTAATACTTTTCCGATGGACAACTAACACATTTGAAAGTATATTCATGAGAAATACTAAAACTCTTCAGGAGCTACTAATACATTTAAGAAGACTCGCTAATACTTTTTAGAAGGACGACTAATACGTTTCAAAAGGATTTGTTAATACATTTTGGGAGAAAAAATTAATTATATTCAGGGGAACTACTAATACATTTTAGAAGAATGCTAATACTTTTTAGAAGGACGACTAATACTTTTCGAATGACTATTAATACATTTCGGGATTAAAATTTAATTATATTCAGGGAACTACTAATACATTTTAGAAGAACTCGCTAATACTTTTTAGAAGGACGACTAATATATTTCTAGGGAGTATATTCATGAGAAATACTAAAAAACTCTTCAGGAACTACGATACATTTCGAAGAATCTGCTAATACTTTTTAAAAGTACGACTAATACGTTTGAAGATCGCTAATACATGTGCTCCATGTAAACTACTAAAACACTACTTTGCTAATATTACGAAAATGCCACTGGATCCGGTCAAAATCCGTCAATAGGTCGGACTGTTAGACGGTCCCGACAGAGTTTTTGTGTTAGAATTTTAAGTACGAATATTCGAATTGATTCGTATATATTCGAATAATGGGATGTCGTTTCTTATTCTATTTTTTAATGTGTAAATTTTTGTTGGTTTTTAAATATTTGTTGTAGGTTTTATTATTTAATCGGGTTTTGATCCAAAAATATTTCATATTATAGTTATCCAAAAATTGTATATTTATTTAATATTTGAAAAAAATCAAAAATTCAAACTGGCACCTACAAAACAATACTTAAAAAAAAAAAAAAATTGGGCGGGAGGCGCCATTGGAATTGGCGCCTTCTTAATGACGCCTCCACCTAAAAATTTAAGAGCCCCCAAATCACCCCAACTCTACAAAAATTTGTGGCAAATGCCACAAACCGTCAAATAACCCTTGTTCTAACTCACACTCCATCTAAAATGCCCCCAGAGCATATATATATATATTCGAGTTCTTCTAAAGGATTTGGTAGAACTCATACTTGAATCGATCTGTGTGGGTTCAATTCAATGGAAGATCAAATATACTTTGATTTGGACGGTCGAATATATTTTTTTCTCTTTACATGAGAGGACATGATTGTACGTCACCGGATCACACGAAAAATACTAGTCAATCCGTGCACATCCCGCAATTTACATTGGTTGTGGCGATGAGGGGCCAGATGTGCTATGCTATGTGGTGTTAAACATAATCCTGAAAGTTAAGTTTAAAACATAAAAATGTTTTAAGTTCATTAGTGTGGATAATGACTAATGAGTGCACTTTCTCCACGTTATCGGTAATTAACTACCTATATTTCTTACCGATAAAAAAAAAAATACTACCTATATTTCTTTATTAAGTTAAAGTGATTTGCTTGTTCGAATATAATCCGATTGGATTCTATCGTATAAATAGTTGTATTACGAAACCAAAAATAAGTCATTTGTAACATGAGATTGTTTTCGTGACTGCATTAATTTAGTTGCTTTTGATCGAATATTTGTTTTGTACTCAACTGAAAGGTGATTATGACAGATTAGCTAAAACATAATTAAGTGGTTGTAATGAAATTGAAGTTTTTATCAATCTTTCACAATGGGAATAATTTATCTTTTGCTAAACATTTCAAATTGAGAAGATTTTCTCTCAATTGCCATTTGTTAACGTGTGACTAACTTGGATCTTAATTGGTCTTGTTAATTTCCCGTTTTGCGTATCTTTACTTAAGTCGGCGCATAGCCAATTGGCTACATTTGTAGTTCTAATTCCCATTTTTAAGTTGTTCTGATAAAAAACTATTGTTCGGGAAAAAAAACATCAGTGCGTGACCGTGTGTGGTGGCCCGGTGGGGGTCCTACTGGGCCACCCTAGGACAGAGCCCAGAAGAAATCGGTAGGACCATCAACGTACACAATCAATAAAATTTTGGGCCCAAGCTTTTGACAATTACTTAAACAGTTGGGCTACACCAAACGTTCTACTCGCTAACTATATTAGAATGGGCCCAAGCTATTGAGCATAACTTAAAACAGTTGGGCTACACCAACCATTCTACTCGCTGACGATATTAGAAGTCGAAGCCCACGCAAACATAACGTTTACAATTTGCCATATAAAGTAAAGCAACATAAATTGTATGGGTGGCAAAAATGTGTGGGTTGGGCTTGAATCTTAATGTGTTGAGGTCATGATTTTTTTTTTTCCCAAAACGATAGAAATATATTCATTACTCAAATAAACTTACACGCTAACTCAAGAAAATGGCCACCTCAACATACATACATTGATACATGTCAGGGGATAACTCCGCACGAGAGGTAAAACCACCGTAATTCGAGGGAGCAAAACAAAAAACTATTAAAAATAAATAAAAACTAAGAACTCCAAAGGAAACTAAACCACCTTCGAAAGGAGGACTAAGGCACTCAAGGAGACTACCCAACTCGAACAAATCCGGCACGAGCTACTACACGCACCGCAAGCCTCGAAATTACTTGACCGCCTACGAGTTTCGCAAATCAACCTAGGTAAAAAAAAAAAAAAAAAAAAAAAAAAAAAAAACAAAAAATCGAAAAAAGGAAAAGAAAAATGCCTCTCCCTCACCCGATCTTCAACCGCAACCGAACCCATCACCTATCCTAGCTCCCAACTCTCCTCTTTGTAGCTCCAACCTTGACTTGCCTCCACTCTCGATCGGAAAAACCGATTACCTCCGGATAACACAAGGGATATACCTTCATTGGCTCCATCATGAAACATGGTTGGGGTGGGGGGGGGGGGGATAAGGGAAGGAGGAGGAGGAGAGGGAGGGGAGGGGGGAGGGGAAGGAAGGGGGGCTGGGATGGGGAGGGAGGGGAAGAGTTAAAAGTTTTAGGGTTTTAGAAGGTGGGAGGAGAAAAAAAGAGGTAGAGAGAAAAAGAGGCACAACAAGTTACAAAAGTTCATGTGTTGAGGTCATGATGAGTGTAAGTTTAATTGACATAATACTTGAAGTTCCATGACCGACGTATGTATATGGGGAACAAATTTTCTTGTTCCGTCTTTTATGTTTCACTTCATGTTCCATTATATTGGATGTGGACATGTATCAATAAAATAATTATAGTTGTTGAATTTTTAGATATAAATATATGTATCAAACATTCATTCAATGGAGTGGAACATAAGTGGAATAGTAAATAGAACATGAAATCCGATTCCATGCATATATATGTATTTATATGTATGATCAAGGGCGTAGATAGAGATAAATTTGGGCCAACCTGGGCCCTGCCCACCCTTTTCTTTAAAAAAATTTTTTAGTTAGAATTTTTTTAAAAAAAAATTAGTTATAATTTGTATTGTTTTTTTGGATTTTCTATCCTAGCCCACCCCATTTTCGTGTATCGGCCCGCCCTACTAATTCGCCCGGCTCCGCCTCTTGTGTATGATTGTATGTTCGTGTATTGAAAATTAGAATACGTACTAAAACCCAAATCACAATATAATTACAAAAGTTGGAATTTGCAACAACAATAATTCTTTTTGGAACATAGGATTGTTATAGAGGCATACATTCTATAAGAGCTCAAAGACACGGGTGGGTTGTATCTTATAAGTTGAAGTTTGTTTATTCAATTTTTTTAAAAAAGTATGTTCTTTTCAAGATAAAATACTATGTGAAACAATGCATTTTTGGTGGATGCTAGTCATTGTTGGTGTTAGTGGAAATCCATCATCTAGACAATGAGATAACCCCTACACCCGACGAGAATAGGGATGGCAACGGTGCGGGTCGGGGTCGGGTCGAGTCGCCCATGGTGATTTATTTATTTTTTAGCTTAAAATTTATATTATTAATAATTTTTAATATTATATTTTGTATTATAAATACATATTATTTATAAAATTTTACATTATATGTGTTAAATATAATATTAAATACATAAAACTATATTATTTTATATAATATATATATATATAAAATATGCATTAAATATATTAAAAATAAATAAAAAATAGCACGGGCGCGGGGCGGGACGGCACCGCGGGACGGAAGTGAGACCAGCTCCATCCCACCCCGCCTCGGGTCACGGGTCGGGGGCAGTACCAAAGGACGGGTCATTTTGTCATCCTTAGACGAGCATACATCATGCGGATGGACCATAACTTATAAGTCTTAGCCTTGCTCTTTTAGAAGGTACTTTCAAGAAAAGAAAAAAATATAAAGACTAGACAAATCGAGATAATGCCACATTGTTGGGTCGCTAATCACCATGTGTCACATCAAATATGTATCTAAATTCTTCCTTTCCAATTTATTCCTTAATCACTAAGGGCAACTACAAAGGTGAGTTTTACGTATGGGTTTTCATTTGGTGAAAAACCGTGTTATCCAAAAATCTCACCATTGTGGAAGAGGATTTGGGGTCCATCGGGAAGACACCGACTATAGAAATTATCCGGATCATGGACTCCAAAAAGTCTGCAAAATATAAAATATGTGAGCCATTTGCCATCATATGAAGAGAGAGAGAGAGAGAGTGTGTGTGTTGAATTGATTACTTTTTATTATTCTATGTTTATCAATGAAAAAACATATTAAAAACTCTTTTGAACTTCTTTTGAAAACTAGCCGTTTATATTCAATTTTGTGTTCAATTAATATTTTCTTTTGAAATAAAATGGAAATTGTTGAGTTAACATGTTAAAAAATAAAAGTAATTGAAATTGGTGGAATTGCGAACATTGAAACTAGCCGTTTATTTCATAGTCGTTGAATGCTAACGACTTTCTTAATATATTTTTTTAAATTTTACTTGTAAATACACCTCAAATCCATTTTATGGTTTTCACACATCACCATAATTTCTACCAAGATGAATGAAAATTCAAGGGAATTCTTTAAGAAATTCTTGAATTCTTCAAATGATCAAAATGATATATCCCAAAATCCAATTACTATTTCTAATTTTCAATCTTCTCAATTTTCTCCTACAACACAAAACTTCCAAAGTTTACATAGTTTCATCCAAATTTTCAAAGCTCTCGAAATTTTCCGAGTCAACTCGAGTAATATTTGTCCGCTCCATTTTACATTCCTCAATTCGGTCGATTATTGGTCCGCTATAGCAAGCCAATTTGAAATGATACCATCTTCTAATGCATTTCTTCTCAACATGCACCATTTGTTCCTCTAAACGAGACTAGAATGGTTAGTTTTGATACAATTAGTCTTGAAAAAGAGCCCTCAACGCCGTCTTCTATTCAAGAATCGCAATTTCCATCCCATTCTACACAATAGGGGTTGAAAACATCCGCCTCAACACCGATCACGAGCCTGGAAGCAAAACGGATAACTATCCATACATTTTTTGGTCGGTGGATGAAAAGAAGCTTTACTAGTGCATGGGTGACTATTAGTTGTGACTCAAGAATCGATAATGCTAAAAAAAGATAAAGAATTTTGGAAACATATCGGAGTACTTCAATGAGAACAGGAAAAAGAAATAATTGCGAGATCATGGTGAACCCGAAACACATTGGTTTCGTATGCAACGGTAGTGAATGGATATGTTTCAACATACAATAAAGAGCAAAGAATAAGAGTGAGCGAATCAAATGGCGACGATCAAGTAATAGTAGAGTAAATTAACAAAGGATGAAATTACATGGGAAACCTTTCCTAGGTATGACCATGTATGAAGGATTCTCAAGGGTTGTCCTAAATAAGCCCCAAATGTAAGGTACATGAGGGGCAAGAAGACAAAAGTTTCGAGTCGAAGGCATATGCTTCCTCTCCCAACTGGATACGAATGATGATATTATTCTTAATGAAGCGCGAAGTCGTCCAATAGGCCAAAAGGCAACAAAAAGGAAGGCAAACAATAAAGTTAAACAACAAGTCAATGACTCACAAAAAGATATGGATATTGAATTGGTGATGTTGAAAGAAATATAAATGGAAAAGATACCACCAACTAACGTCGAGCTTTATTTAAAGGAATATGAAATCTACATGAAGGATACTAGTCAGATGACTCCGCAACAACAACAATTCCATAACATAATTGTAGAAAAAATTAAAAAAAGACATGGATGTGTGTAGTTTGATTTACATGTTTTGTTGTTCTATTTCAATTTGATATGTTTTTTATGCAATTCACTTTTTAATTATTGATGTTATTGATGTTAGAAACTAGACATTATGAAATAGCGATTTAAAATTAGTTGTTATAAACTAGCCGTTATGAAATAATCTTTATAAACTAGCCGTTATGAACTAGTCTATATATACATTAGTAGTGTTACAATCATTCACACTACCAACATTATCTTCTCAACCTCAATAATATCTTCATCATCTAACCAAAAATATCTCAAGATCCTAATATTTCTAAGAAAGCCACTATTTGCGAAATGTGGAAAGATCTAACAAGGCGAGAATGCTCGAGACGATGTTGAATGAAAGATTCTAGAGCTTCTTGAGAAGAAATAACAGAGATTTCAAAGTACTTCCAACATGTATATATATGTATGATTATATGTTCGTGTATTGAAAATTAGAATAACGACTAAGCCCATACCGCAATATAATTAGAAAAGTTGGAACATTCTTGAAAACAATAATTATTTTTGGAACATAGGATTGTTATAGAGGCATATATTTTGTAAGAGCTCAAAGACGCGGTGGGTTGTATCTTATAAGTTAAAGTTTGTTTAATCAATTCTTTTTGAAAAAAAATACGTTCTTTTCAAGATAAAATATTAATTCATGCAGGAAACAATACATTTTGGGTGGATGCTAGTCATTGTTAGTGTTAGTGGAAATCCATCACTCGGACAATGATGAGATAGCCCTACATCCCGATGAGCATGTAGTCATGCGGATGGACAATGACTTATAAATCTTAGCATGCTCTTTTAGAAGGTACTTTCAAGAAAAAGGAAAAATCATAAGACTAGCCAAATTAGATAATGACACAGGGTTGGGTCGCTAATCACTATGCGTCACATCAAACATGTATCTAAATTCTTCCTTTCAAGTTTATTCCTTAATCACTAAGGGCAACTACAATGGTAAGTTTTTGGATGGGTTTTGGTGAAAAATTGTGTCATCCCAAAACCTCACCATTGTGGGCGAGGATTTGAGGTTTGTAGGGAAGCTACGATTGTATGAATGATCCGGATCATGAACTCCAAAAAGTCGTAAAAAGATAAAATATGTGGGTCATTTGCCATCAAGTGAAGAGATAGTGAGTTGAATTGATTACTTTTTTATTATTCTCTATTTCTCAATGAAAAACATATTAAAATACTTATGTTGAACTTCTTTTGAAAACTAGTCGTTTATATTCAATTTTGTGTTCGATTAATATGTTTTATTTTTGAAATAAAATGGGACTTGTGCATTTAACATGTTAAAAAACAAAAATAATTGAAATTGATGGAATTGCAAGCATTGAAACTTAGCCGTTTATATCATAACCGTTGAATCCTAACGACTTTCTTAATATATATATTTTTTTAAAAAATATTACTTGTAAATACACCTCAAATCCATTATATATATGTTTTTCATGCATAATAATAATTTCTACCAAGATGAGTGAAAATTCAAGGGAATTCTTTTAGGAAATTCTTGAATTCTTCAAATGATCAAAATGATAAATCCCAAAATCCTAGTACTACTCCTAATCTGCAATCTTCTCAATTTCATCCTACCACACAAAACTCCCAAAGTTTTCCACAATTTCATCCAAATTGTCTAAATTTTCAAAGCCCTCAAAGTTTTTGAATCAACCGAGTAATGCTTGTCCGTTCCATTTTACATGCCTCAATTTGATTATTAGTCTGCCATGGCAAGCCAATTTGGAATGATACCATCTTCAAATGCATTTCTTCCTCAAGTGCAACCTTTGTGCCTCTAAACGAGACTAGAAGGGCTAGTTTTGATACATTTGGTCTTGAAAAAGAGCCCTCAACACCGTCGTCTGCTTCAAGAGTCATAATTTCCATCCCTATCTACATAAGAGGGGCTTGAAAACATTTGCCTCAATATCGATACGGAGCGAAAAATGAAATGGGTAACTACCCATACATTTTTGGTCGGAGGATGAAGAAAAACTTCTTACTAGTGCATGGGTGACTTGTTAGTTGTGACTCAAGAATCGGTAATGCTCAAAAAGATAAAAAATAATTGGAAATGGACCGGAGAGTACTTCAATGAGAACATGAAAAAAGAAATTATTACAAGATCAACAAAGTGAACCCGAAATGCATTGGTTTTGGATGCAACGGGTAGTGAATGAGTATGCTTCAACATACAATAAAGAGCAAAGAGTAAGAGTGAGCAGATGGAGCGGCGATCAAGTAATAGCTTAAGTAAATTAACAAAGGAGGAAATTACATGGCAAACCTTTCGGTATGACCATATGTGAAGGATTCTCAAGGATTGTCCTAAATGGGCCTCGACGGAAGAAGGCACATTAGAGGCAAGAAGACAAAAGTATCTGAGCCAAAGGTCAGTAATAACCACCTACTTATAATAATATTATTAATAGTATTTCAAAGATAAATAATTAGTATATATATGTATATTATAATAAATCTCTAACTTATATCAATATTCTCTTAATTTTAACATTTACTTTAATTCTTTCAATAACGTTAGAAGAAGAAATATCATAGTTGTAATACATTAATTATTATTAATTAACATCTACATAAATTTGAATATAATTACATCTTACGTTACTAAAAACTTAATTAAAACATATCATAATTAATATATATATATATATATATATATATTACACTTATACTGGTGTGCATGTTTGTATGATATATATAGAGTGATATGTAGTTTGTATGTTATGATGTATGTGTGATGATGATGTGTGTGCGTATATATATATATATATATATATATATAGAGAGAGAGAGAGAGAGAGAGAGAGAGAGAGAGAGAGAGAGAGTTTGTATGAGACTACATCATAGGGTAAGTTTATAGGGACCAATCCTAGCCACATATCTAGATTTTTCAATGGTTGTGATTTATAGCTAAAAATTGATTAAATGTTGGTAATTAGAGAAAGTGGTAAATTAATCATCCTACAAAATTACCCAATATTCATGGGATTCTGTTCACATAATAATCACACAATCTATCCAAATCTCACATCAAATTCAACGTGAACAAATTCATCTTTCTTAATCATCCTCTTTTTCTTCAATTCACTACTTTTGTGAGATATCATTCATCATTCTTCTTCAACGCACTATTGTGTGAAAACATTGCGATAATTTGCCATAGTTGATAGGGCTTGACTTGATTCGAAGTTTGCTTATGAAGATGTAATTTGTTGCTTGTGTAGATGTGTCATTGTGTTTTTATATACCATTAACTACATAAGCAAGTTATAAGCAACAAATTCATACTACATAAGCAACAATCATATATTACATAAGCAACAAATTGTTAAGTTGGTATTTTGCCAACTTATTTGATATTTTATAGTAG